>SZWC01014714.1:47789-66230 GCA_023375785.1 Penium margaritaceum
TGGATGAGGAGATCTACGTGGCTCAGCCACCAGGCTTTGAGGACGGTGACAAGGTCTGGCGCTTGCGCAAGTCCTTGTACGGCCTCAAGCAGTCTCCACGGTGTTGGAACCGGGAGATCACGGGCACCTTGACTCGTGCAGGATACGTACAGAGCGAGGCTGACCCCTCGCTGTTCATCCTGCCGACACCCGAGCGCCTCACCGCCATCCTGGTCTATGTTGATGACCTTCTGATTGCGTCTCCGTCCCTGGAGGCCGTGAAGGAGGCCAAGGCTGTCTTGCAGACCGCCTACAGGATGAAGGACCTCGGTCCTGCATCGGTGTTTCTCGGTATGGAGATTGTACGTGATCGCAGGCACCGGACACTGTTGCTGCATCAGGCCAGATATGCACGAGTTGTGGGGGAGCGCTTTAGCGATCTCCTTGGTGCAGTGCCCACTGCTTCCACACCCATCACACCTGATGGGCAGGATGCCCTGAAGGTGGATGACCCTACACAGTTGGGGGAGACAGTGGACGTGACCTTGTACCTCCGTCTTATCGGATCTTTGATGTACCTGGCCACGACCACGCGCCCCGATCTCGCGTTCGCCGTCAACCTCCTCGCTCAGTTCTCGCAGGCTCCACGTGCAAGAGCCCTTCATGCGGCTGTGCGAGTGGTACGGTACGTGGTTTCCACGCCGTATCTAGGACTGTGCTTTCGTCGACGGTGTTCGGTGGTCCTCGACGGCTACACTGACAGCGACTGGGCTTGGAGCCCTGACGGGCGCAGTCGCACTGGCTACGTGTTTCTGCTCGGTGGCACCGCTTTGTCTTGGCGAAGCGGGAAGCAGGGCTGCATTGCACGTAACTCGTCCGAGGCAGAGTACGTGGCTTTGGGGGCAGGAGCTGCTGAGGCAGTTTGGCTGCAGCGCCTGTTTCTTGAGCTTGGGCAGTCAGTACCCGCCATTGTGGTGTGTTGCGATAACCAAAGTGCTCTCGCCATCGCGGAGAACTCTGGTGTTTTTCATGCTCGCACAAAGCACATTGCGGTTGAGCATCACTTCGTTCGTGATCTGGTGGAGCGACGCGTGATCTCCATCATGTGGGTTGGCACTGACTTGCAGCGAGCTGATTTCTTGACGAAGGCACTTGCACGC
The DNA here is from genome assembly GCA_023375785.1 of Penium margaritaceum. Classification (NCBI taxonomy): domain Eukaryota; kingdom Viridiplantae; phylum Streptophyta; class Zygnematophyceae; order Desmidiales; family Peniaceae; genus Penium; species Penium margaritaceum. The sequence continues at coordinate 48,929 of SZWC01014714.1, forward strand.
GGAAAGTTCCTGGTGGCCATTCGTTCTGTTGGGCTTCGNTGTGTCATTCACTATGTGGTTGTACCAGTGCTGCACGCGTATGGACATGCGTACCATCGGGTCATGGGGGAGTGTTGTGCTTTGTGCAGTTCCTGTACAGTTTACTGTGACCACTCGGCCGTGTCCATACTCGTGCAGATCCCTGAGGCAGGCGGCCTTGGTGACACCGACGCGACGACAGGCGGCAAACTACCCGTCTGGAGCTGACCGACCACTGTTCCAGAGCCCCAGATGTCACCGGGACTCCTTGCTGTGACTTCTACGTCTTGCAGGCGCTTTTCGGCGGACTGGGCATGAGGCCCATTTATATGTTTTTGCATTACACACTCACTGTCAGTCGATGGGTGCATGCATGTGACCAGTCGTTGCGTGCGTCTTTTGATTCCGCACGTCTAGGTTCAGACAGGGTAGGATTCTGACATGTGTGCGCAGAGTTACGGCCAAAACAGTGGTTTTGGGCCGGTTTTAGGACAGCTCTTGGACTGCCGCGTGCGACACCCGCCGTGCGCCGCGGCAGGTATTTATGCCCTCGACCTGTCAGTTGTCATCTCTCTCTGCATTTACTAAGCTATTGAAGCTTATGAGACTTTGCGCGTCTCCCTAGCCTGATCCTTGCTGTTTCCTGCACCTGCCTGCTTGCTAGTGCGTGAGCTGACTGGACAGTGTTGCCACGTCAGCAGCAGCAAGGCTAGGAAGCTTCGTAGCAGTTTCTCAGTCCGCCGCCTGTCGTCGCGCCGGTGTCACCAGGGCCGCCTGCCTCAGGGATCTGCACGAGTATGGACACGGCCGAGTGGTCACAGTAAACTGTACAGGAACTGCACAAAGCACAACAGAAGTCGCTAGGGGCGAGAAGACTCCTACCAAAATGGATTGAGTCGTTTCCCATTGTGGCACGCATCAGGCCAGTGGCATACCGATTGCTACTTCCGCCGAGAATGAAGATACATTACGTGTTTCATGTGAGCCTGCTGGCTCCATATAGGGCAGACGGAACCGTTTAGCCACCGCCAGTAGTCATTGTTGCCGACAACCAATACGAGGTCGACAGCCAATACGACCGGCCAGCCTCCGGCCGAGGAGTCGCCAGCCGGCGATCGCGGTCTCAGCCTGATCGGCGGTTGAGGGCCCGAGAGGGCGAGGCCTCGTGGCCTCGTGCCCTCGCCCCCGCTTGCCCTCCTCGCAAGCGAGCGAGCGAGGACGAGGGATGGGGGACGAGGGATGAGAGACGAGAGGATCTGGCACAAAATCGCCAGCGTGCCTCGCACGCGTCGATTTCGCATGAGAACGTCAAAAAGTCAATCGAAGTTCGTTTGCGATGAACTTCGACATACATTAAAGATCGTTGATGAGGAGTGCCCCTCAGTCCTGCAAGGGGGGTAAACCCCTTACGCGGACTGAGAACGCCATTCTGCGAACTCCGACGACGACTTCAGAGCAGGAGCTGGAGACACGACCCGTTACAACGATCGAGCGATTAGCCTTTTTTTTCGACTCGCAAACCCCCATTTGCGAATGTAGGGATTTATGTTTGCGCGGGCTCCGCTCGCGCAAACATAAAAACCCTCAATCCGCGAATTGGGGTTTGTGAGTCGAAAAAAAAAAGAAAAAAGGCTTATCGCTCGATTGCGATTCTTGCGGGGGGGGGGGGGGGGGGGGGGGGAGGACGAGCGAACCGAGTGGGGTGACACATCTCCCCCGTCGCTTTGCTTGATCGGCGACTTCAGTAGCCGATTGGGCATGGCCATGAAAATGGATATGGCGCTATTTTTTTAACGTTTTGGATATGGCGCTATTATATCAAGTTAATGTTGATGCTTTAGCGAATACATTAGCCATTTCGCGGATTATGAAATGGCCATTTGTTTTTTGGTTGGAATCATCGCAGAACGTCTACTATTTCTGTTTGATTAGCTATAGTTAGGGCCTTCATGGTTGTTTTGCGTGAACCTAACACATTGACGATTCTTGCCAGCACACAGGTAGATCGTTCCGTCATTTCCTGGAAGGAGGTCCAAGCCCAGGACCTGTTGTCCCGAAAGAAGCTTGACGAATGTCTAATAAGCGAAACGCACGAAGCCAGCTTCCTCTCAGTTTGAGTTTGTTTGAATTGCGATCAAACCATGAGAACATAAGCACCACGCGAGCCATTCGATTCCTTGGGTCCACAAGATCTTTGCGGCATGCCAGAATCCACTCGGGCCAGCTGTAGCAGGAAGTCGAGGGAGCAGAAGCAAATGTCGCATCAAGCTGGACGCAAGGCCTTGTCTTAAAAGGGGGCGTTTTCTTCTAGAAGTTCACCCACTCCCATGTCTATTCACCCATTCTTTTCTTGGATAGACTGCCGCGGATGTGGGCGATGGACACCAATCCCGCTCGCTTCATGCATCCGAGTCGATCTCAGATGGGAAATGCGGTCATGGTATGGCCGCCACGGAGTAGCACGATCCCGATTGCCAACGGTAGGCTGAAATTGAAGGCTGAACTTGTCCTAGACGAATTTCAAGACGTCAAAGAAATAGGCACCCTGACACGGAGTACAGGGTCTCGATTGGCAACGTGTCCGAAATGTTTCTTATGAGAAAAAGAGGACATCGAGCTCTCGACGTCGCCACGAAGGAGATAACAGTGTTTGGGTAAACAATTCCAAATTCCATCATCTTAATTGCATGAAACTCTGGGGATCCTTTAAAAAAGACGTCACAAAGAAGGTAACTTCTTTCATTTAACTATGTTTCTGAAGATCGCTCGAAAACTGGCAGCGGCTCAGCGTTGTCGTCCATATTGGCCATAAAGTGTCGCTCGATCTCAGATTTGGCCTTAATTGACTGCGATCAGCAGCCTCCCTTACTGTTCTAGCCATAGTCAAGCGCACGCAGGCTCTTCCTTCCAAATGTGGCCATGAAGACGGCCGATGGAAATAGGACCGCGCAAGTGAGCTAGATCGTCAAAAGAAACCCTGTAAACACTCCGTGATCTGCTAACGCCATTCTCAGAATTGAGGGGTACAGATATGTACATGAAAGATAAAACATCAACCTTCAACGACGTTAAAACAAAAAAAGAAATAGAATCAAAATGTTAGAAAATGAAACATTTGTGAGATTTTCAAATTCATTCAAAGAATCTTGAACCCTAGAATAGGTGATGGGAATCAAAATACAATCACTCGCCCTTCATAGGCTTGGAAAAATAGGTCAAAAACCATCCTCAAAGTTAAACATAGAAAGGTTTTACTTCAAAAAGTGAAAATCCCTTTTTATATTTTCACAAATTTCCCTTATACTGATTTATCTCTCACCTAAAATTTCCTTCCATCTTGAAAAACATACAAATATGCATCATTAAAGCACAAAATCTTACAAAACAGATTAAAATGTATTATGATATATTGACTCAAAACAAAAATAGATTGATAAAGTTACGGAATAAATAGGCGTGAAAATTAAAAATTGAAGCACATGGAGAGGCACAATATTAATTAACATAATGATGATGTAAAATTTTCAATCTCTGAATAATCAACCAAGAATTCTAAAAACTATTTTCAAATTTCATGTGGTAAAATATTCCTCATGAATTCAATATTTCTACTGTTATCATGTAATCACATTCATATAATCGATAATTAAATTTCTAATCATTCAACAAACATAAACCTCACCATAAGTTCAAAACTTAATATAGGTTAGAAAACACAATAATCATATTTGAGTTTCAAATTACATAAAAATTAACCGGACAAAATGATGCATCAATCTTTATGAATTATTCAAACTATAATTGAATTGATGGTTCTTCTAACCCAAACAAAAACTTTAAAGATGCTAGAATATTTATATCCATTTGAGGAATGTCATGCTTAATCAACTTGTATAATAACATTTTCAAGGGGTAAATGCTCAAATTTAATTCATTTGAAAATTCTTTCATAATTTAACTTATGAAACCTAAATTTAAAATATCCTTTGGTAAGTATTAAACATGGGATACATCACACGATCATGATTTAAAGCATTAATTGTGCCTCTCCATATGTGTAAGGTTTGAATAATCACTGCAATTGTTATGTAAATCACATTTTGATTATACTGGATTCATTTTGAATCAAAACATTAGACTAAAATTTCATTCGTTTTGAAATATTTTGGCGATTTAGAAGCAACATAACTGTATGTTTTCATGGATGCAAGAAAAAACAGCATGAGAGTGATAAAATAGTCTTAAGGAAATTCATGAAATGATACACAAGCAAAGGTTTCTTATTGAGGTGAAAAAATCATGAAATTATCTTAAAGGATGATTGAATTACCTAAATGTTTAACCCTGACTTGGGCTAGATTGAATTTCAATTTCCATCACCTATTCTATGTTTTCAGATGCTTTGAAGGGCTTTAAAGTTTTTACTATAATTTCGTGTTCATTCAACATTGTCAATACATTTCTTGATTTCTTTTAGCGTGGTTAAAGGTTAATTGTATACATTTTTGTGCACATTTTAGAACCTTTCAACACTGAGAATGGCTGTACGAGATCATCTACTGTTTACTGCGCTTTCTTTGTCAATATGGTTCTTTTGTATGATCCCATTTTCGTCGGCCATCTCCATGGTCACATTTAAAGGAGGAGCTCGTGTGCGCTTGCAAGTGGCTACAACATTAAGGGAGGCTACAGAGCATAGTCAATTATGGGTAAATCCCAATATGAGTAACACTTTATGGTGATTGTAGATAAGAAATCAAGCCGCGACAAGTTTTTTGAGTATATAAACAAACTTGGCCAAAGATAAGAAATGGCCCACAAAGAGGGTGTTTGAGATGTACAAAGAAGGGTTGTGTGCATACCCTTAAACGTGTTAGCTATAGTTCACATATCCAGTACTCTCTAATAAATGAATCAATATGAACTACTACACTTTAAAACATCGAATTACCCACAAGTATTGATGTATTAGGTTAAAGTGTGTAATGGGTGGGCCGGTTTGGCCCTCCCTTCGCGCTTGAGCGAGGGGTGGTTGCGCACCACCCCTCGCTTCAACGAGGGCTGGCTGGCAACCAGCACTTCACTGGCCGCCAACCAGCTTGCTACGGGCCGGCTAGACGGCCGGAAGCCGGCCAAGCGACTGGCCGGCCACCAGCCGACCACCTTCCAGCCGCCGATGGCGGCCTTTGCCCGATCTGCGAGTGAGGGGCCACGAGGGCCTCGAGGGTGAGGCCTCGTGGCCTCGTGCCCTTGACCATCCTTGTCCCCCTTGCAAATAAGCAAGCAAGGACAAGGGATAGGGGGAGCGAGGGTGGAACGAAAGAACTGGCGCGAAACCGCTAGCGTGCCTTACACGCGACGATTTTGCATGAGAACGTCAGAATTTGAATTGAAGTTCATTTGCCACAAACTTCCACATAAAATAAATGAAATAATTTGTGCAAACACACAAGTTTGAGGTGAAAACACCCAGTTTGGGTCCAAAAAATTGAGGTTTGGTTTTAAACAAAAATGGGCGTCTTCAAACCGGAAACATTTGAATCTCCTTGCTCTAAGTTGTTGATGACGATTGCCCCTCAGTCTCGGGAAGGGGGTAAACCCCTGACGCAGACTGAGAACGCCATTCTACAAATTCCAACGACGACTCGAGAGGAGGAGCTGAAACACGACCCGCTACAGTGGTTCTTAGAGCCAGACGACCCTCGCGACCAACAGTTCGACAAAAATGACGTCTACGACATAGATAAAATATCGTTGCCAGGTGTAAGCAGCAAGAAAAATGCCAAAGGGAAGTATGAAATCTACAGCTAACAAATTAAACTACTATTAACTACGTTGGATAGTTGAAAATGAGCACTATTTGTGGGAGCTTCTTTCTTCTTGTCTTTCCTCACCTCCAAGGGACCTAAGGCATTTTCATGGGACGGGGTGGGGAGTGCCCACTCCCAAACCACCAAGTGTTTTCCCTTTTTTCAAGGTTCTCTCCTTCCTTCTTCATCCGAAAAGATTGGGACATAATTTGTTCCCAAGGCCACAAGCTCTCACGACCCGAGAGCACCCAAAAAAGGAGGAAGGACAACACCTTCAAGATTTTGGCGGCTTCCTCAATGCCGTCGGTGCATGGAAGACACCGCTAATGGGCGCAAGGTGCGCAAAGACTCAAGAGGAGGCCTCAAAGGACTCAAAAGGAAGAGAAGAAGACAAAGGAAGGACAAGAAGTAGGAAGAGGGAGTGAAGGAGTCCCTAGGATTTACTAGAACCTCTTTGCAATTCTTTGCCTTTGTCTTGTGGGTGACAATCATATTTGTTTTATCATTCCCTTGCATTTCAATTTTCTATTTTTCTAGGTATTAGACGTTGCCAATTGCCATAAGTCACGGCTTATGAGGACTAGTTTTGAAACCCACGACATTATGCCGACGTGGCAGCATAGGAAAGTAGAAATTACCTCACTGCCTCACTCATCGTGAGAGCAAGATCTTTGTGGGAGGCAATTCCACCTTAACATTGTGGGGTAATCCTCACAACATTCTTCACGTGCTAGTTACAAGAGCGACGACATGGCAAGTGCCAGACCGTCCAAGACCAATAAGGACAAGGTGTAGAAGGCTTCACCATGAGCTCTTGGCGGACTCCAAGTTTTGGGAGCTGCCTCCGTAAGCATGGTTGCCAACCCTAAGGCAACCGTACAGCTTAAGGCAACCGTATTGTTGAAGGCAACTAATGCCAACATTAGCGATATTGAGTAGCGTGTGGAGGCCAAAAATTTGCTCGACAAGCACGACAATGCACACGTTGTTGACCCCCATGCAACGGACAACGTTATGGAGCAGGATCCCCTGGAGTAGGACCCCGACAAAGAGCATGATGTTGAAGATGGCAAAGGTGACGAGGATCACGACCATTGCCATCCTCGTGTGGCAAGCTATAGCTGATTTCTTAAGAAGGATAAGACGCCCGCCGCATCGCCTAAAGCTGACCACGGAAGCATGTCTGCTGAGAGTAGCAAGGGCGCTGAAAGCAGCCACACGAAGAGATTTCGGGAGAAGGAGTTGCCTGATGTCACTACAAAGGCAATTCATGATGATTGTTGTAGGCTTGTAGAGTTTGCTGCTGAGGCGGTTGGCTGACTGAGGATGACCACTAACGGTGGAGATACGGCACCAGTCGAAGGAATGGGGGCGGACGTCCCTTCTTACGATGGAGCCGAAATGGGACAATGCAGCGCCCACTCGAGCATTGTCACCACTGACAGTCTCCTTCAAATGGTGGGACTCGTTAGAGGTGTGTATGCGATTTGTATCCTCCAACAGTGGGTAAGGGTGCATAGACAATGCGAGGCTGTGTAGGCTATTGTCGATGCTTTGACAACATCCGAGCTCAAGTTTGAGTTTACCAACCTACTCGCCCACGTTGCATAGAGCATCACGAACCTCGTTCGTTTTTCCTAGTTGTAACAATTGGTCGTCCATGAGGCAAATCGATGATGCTACAACCGCAAGAAGGCAATGCACAACGTGACTCACGTGTAGATGTAGTTGCAAGCTTAGTGTGCTGGTATTGGAGATGCCAGTATTGGTGGTAAGGGTGACTTGCCCACCTTAAGGAATTCATGGTTAGTCATGAACACGTACCTCCTCTATAGTGTGGAGATCTTATAGAAGGGTGTGAAGCTGACCGACTAGCCAAATCGTATGGAGCACATTCTACGTGCCTAGAAGGCTCCACTCAGCTAGTGGAGCAACCTTGCCACAACGGAGCTTGAAGTTTAACTCCTCCATTATGTGGTCAAGAAGTGGACGACGTAGCAACCTCATCTCAAGTGGTAGCCCATGCCATGTGAGGCCTTCTGCTCGATCATGCACAAGAAGTGCACCCAACGCGAGGAGGCGCAACGCGCCTTCCACAAGATGAAGGACTTCACGCATGTTGGTAGCTCGCTCTAATCCTACTTGAGCGTTTTCGTTGCACTCGTGGAGGAAGCCAAAATTTTCATCGAGGGCAATGGGACTCAGACCTTCAAGTGCTCGATGTGCATACTACAAGAGTACTTGCTTGATGGTCTTGCCAGAGGGAAGCTGAAGGACAAGACCACCACGTCAGCCACTGCCCAAGCTTGGAAAAACTTGAGGGCGTAGTGCAACTACATAAGCAAAGTGTATTTGGCGAACCTGAAGCACTACTCTGATGCACGGCCCAACGTGTGTGCAGAACAAGGTCGCGACATGCGCATGGACGCTATAGGGACTGGAGGGTCTGTTGGACAACGAGGCGAGCCAAGGGCAAGCAGCCTGCAAACCCTCCAACTAAGAAGACTGGTGGATACAAAGACCCTTAAAACAAGCATTGCCGGAAGAATGACGAGCTACAGGCGGCGCGTGAGCGTCGCTATGCATCCTTTTGCGAAGGGCTTAGCCAAAACTTCATGTAGCCGGGCTACATTAGGGCCCAATGCCCAAAGGCTGCCGATGGTGGACAACAAGCCAGGGCATTAGCTGCATTAGTAGCACCTCATGGGGATAGTGCACGAGGAGGCCGTGGACAGGGCCGTGGACAGAGTCGCGGTTACGCCAATGGGCCTAGCAGTGGTAATAGACAGGGCCATGGGGAAGGATTTCCCCACCCCTCAATGCCATAAGTGGGGACATTTCAGGGGAAAAACAGGATCACGAGTGTGGGTTCATGTTTTTAGATAAGGATGTTATACCATTTGAGTTTTTGACGAGTTCAAAATTCTATGTTGTTTTCTTTCCTCTTGTTGAATTCGATTCTACACTTGTTGACTGTCATTGCCCACTAAACCTTGCATCTCTAGATAAGATGCATGATCGTAAAGGCCTAGAGGTGGCGACATTGACCACTGTGCAAGAGTTGCGTGACGTACTGATTGAAGCATATGCCTTCAAAGAAATGAGTTCAATCACGTTCACAATACCTTTAGTCGACGATTTTGACCTTATCAAATTTAAAGACCGAAAGGTGCTATCAAAATTCACACGTGCCCATGAGATGTGAACATAAGAGGGTGAATCATGGGAATTCCGATGCCCGTCGTACACATTCTGTGTTCATCACATACACGGCTTGCCGGCGTCAAGTATATCACTTGGAATGGGGGAGGCAACATTTCAAAGCAGTTTAAAGGACACCTAGCTCGTGCTCTTTTGAACATACTTGCAGACACTAGAGGAGATGACTCCTCTGTTTGCTTTGGCTTTTTGGAACAAGTTGGCCTGAAGTACGAGCCATTGAATGGCGTAATTGTTGTCAGTGAGAACCGTACGATACCCGTGATCGGTACTTGTAAAGCAAAAACTTGTATTGAAGGGTACACACAGAGTGTCATGTTGAAGGTACTCAACCTTCTTCACCTGTTTGTTGTGGTGCTAGGCGATCCTTGGCTCCGTGAGAACAAGGCTTTATTGTGCTTTGAATCAAAGCATTTCATCCTTTAAAAAGGATAGCGCCGCTTTACGTTGATTGTGAGTACGGAATAATCATCGATCTGACTTAAAGTCCATGCCAGCTTGTTTGCCATGCAGGTGAAGAGACGTTTTCAACAAGGTTGTTGATACTTCTTGGCTCAACTGTAGAAAGTGGAGAATGACATGAAGGAAGACATGCCATAAGAGATCAGATATGTATTCCCGAGGTTCTTGGATGTATTACACGACCCATGGGCTGGGCTTCTACGAGAAAGACACATGGGCCACACCATTGTGCTGGAATGGGAGATGATTCCTTTGTTCAGACCAATGTATCGCCTTAGTCGATAAGAAACGTGAGAGACGGAACGCCAAATCAAAGAGTACCTTGCAAAAGGGTAGATTGAGACCAGGAGCTTGCCGTACAATACGCCGTTCTTTTTTTGTGAGGAAAAAGGACGATGTTTTACGCAGGTGCGTGGATTATCGGGCGTTGAATAAGCTGACGGTGAAAAATCGATATCCCTTACCATGGATCCATGACCTCTCTGACCAACTCCAAGGCGCAAAATCATATTCGTCCTTGGATTTGTCTCTACTGTACCATCAAATGTACATCATGAAAGATGATGTGCCCAAAACCCCGTATTAAATGCACATGTGACACTATTAGTTCTGAGTGTTATGCTTCGGGCTTTCAACTGCCTTGGCAACCTTCAATGGAGAAATGAACTGAGCGTTTGCTAAGCAGCTCGATGATTTGTCTTGGTTTACCTAGGCAACATCCTCATTTTCTCAAAATCAATGAAAGAGAACATAGAACATCTGCGCAAAGTTCTCGAAATCCTTTGGGAACAAAAGCTTTATGCGAAAGTGAGCAAGTGCAAGTTTGCACAAGATGATCTCAAATACCTTGGACACATAATTAGCAAGGATGGCATCCAAGTCGATCCACAAAACGTCCAAGCCATTGTAGACTGGCTACGTCCCAAAAATGTTGGGGAGATTTGGTCTTTCCTCGGAGTTGCAAAAACATTTTTGGGACCTAAGGGTTTTTGCCCCTAGTAGCACGGCTAAGCAGACTCACGCGGAAAGACGTGTGTTGGGAATGGACATATGATTGCAAGAACACTTATCTCAAAGTTTCTATGAACTTCTATCCACGGCACCCATTTGTTCTTCGAGATCCATCACTACCGTGGGAGGTTCGATGTGATTCGTCGTTAGTAGGACTCGGAGGCGTCTTCATGCAAAACGGTCACCCACTTGCGCATGAGAACCATAAGCTAGTCCTCGCAAGAATGCGATACACCACTGGGGATCAAGAGCTCCTTGCTTTAGTACACGCTTTGAAGATGTGGGGTTGCTACGTCGAGGGTGATGAAGGGGGTATGTAGGTCATGACCGAGCATAACACATTCGTGTTTTTATAAATGCAACCAAACTTGTTCAGATGATAGGCGCGTTGGAGCAAATAGCTTAGCCGATTCTCGTTTACACGGAAATATTGGCCAGAATCCATGAATGTGGCCAATCAACTAAGCCGAAAGCCTTTGGAAACTAAAGCAACCACCAAGATCAATAGGTGTTTTATGGGCATTGCAACAGAAACAACCATGTGACATTATCCATTAGAACGGTTTTGTAAACAGGATGCAGATGGGATGCTCTGTGGATTTCTGGTTTTGAGACTCTTGAAGTTTGGAGAAGTACGGCTTGTTGGAGGCTCAGGAATCTACTAGCATGAGAACAATTTGTTCTGCCAAATGTGGGAGACCTTCAAGCAAAGGTTATCTCCCAGTTCCATGACTCGCCGATCGCAGGTCATGTGGGGCTCTGAAAGACCGGCTATGCACTCTCGGACCACTATTGGCGGCGAGGATGGAGTATCGATGTCTGTAAGGATTGCATAACATGCGACCCATGTGTTTGTAATAAGGTTAGCAAGAAGAAGCCTGCTAGACTCCTCTAACTGTTTCCCATTCTTGGGAATCCATGAGAGGGCATCACCATGGACTTCATTACTGGTCTTTTGGACACGGCGCGTGGCCACAATGTAATATTAGTAGTCGTGGATCTTTTGACAAAGATGACACACTTCATTCCTACAACCAATGACGTGAACGTAGAGGAGATCGTTCGTCTCTTCTTTGAGGGTGTTGTAAAGAACCACGGCTTGCCGTTACGCATTATCTTCGATCTAGATCAAAATGTTTCTAGTACGTTAGGGCAAAAGATGCACGAGTACTATGGTAGTGAGTCAAAATTGTTGACAGCATTTCACGTTCAAACGAACGGACAAACAGAGCACACGAATCGTTCTCTGGAAAAGATGCTCCGCATGTGCGTGGATCGTGCCATGCATGATTGGGACGAATTCCTAGCACCGGATGAGTTTGTGGTGAACAGCTCCGTGAAGGTTTCTACAAAGTGCACACCGTTTGTGGTAAACTGTGGTGGACATCCTGTGGTAATCTCTTCATTGGTAGGGAGTGGGAGTACAGGAGGGTAGGCTCCTTCCGCTCAAGCCTTTACTGAGCGCATCGATTCCTTGTTACAGAAGGCGTAGGGTCACATTCAAGCAGCTCGGTAACGACAAAAAGCATATGTCGACAAAGGTCGCCGGGAGGTCTTGTTTGACATCAATGACAAAGTGCTGCTTAACAGTAAAAACCTTTGGTTGAAGTCGCTAGGAAAAAGAAAACCACTACCAAAGTGGATTGGGTCGTTTCCCATTGTGGCACGCATAGGGCCAGTGGCATCTCGATTGCTACTTCTATCCAATATGAAGATACATGACGTTTTCTTTGTGAGCCTATTATGTCTATTCATGGCAGACGGAACCGTTCAGCCACTACCAGCAGTTCTTACGTGCGACAACGAATATGAGGTCCTTTGCCTACTCTAGCACCAAGAGTGTACTCTTCGGTCGCGCGTTGTTAGTGAGTACCTCATTGAGTTGGCTGGTTGTGGACCCAAACATAACTCATGGGAGCCGGAATCTCGGTTGCCCACAGGGGTGGTCAATGAGTACTAGAGCGAGCTTGCACCTCGCACAGATTGACACATGGTAGGAGGTACCACAATAACGCGGAAAAATTGAGTAACATTCCCACATGGCAGCATTCATGGCTAACGACCATAAGAGGTTGGGGATGCCTAACATGGTTGTCACGCGCACGCTCCAGCTTAAAGGGGGGAAATTGCTAGCCGTGCTGACCTAAAAGTTGTAGCTTAGGTCTTAGTACCATGTAGTTTTTCATGTCTAGCTTGTGATTGAAATTATTTATTTTATTGTAAAACGTTGATGACTTGCTAACTGACATTTGTACTTGTTGTTCATGAACCAGGACGGTCCATAATTAGTGGGGAGGAATGTAGCGGGAGGTGTAGTTTGGCCCTCCCTCCTCGGTGAAGCGAGGGATGGTTGCACACCACCCCTCCCATGAGCAAGGGTTGGCTAGCGGCTAGCACTTCGTTAGCCGCCGGCCAGCTCGTTGTCGGTTGACTAGACTGCCGGCGGCCGGCCATGTAGCCGGCCGGCCACTGGCTAGCGAGCCGCCAGCCGTTGATTGTTACCTTAGCCTGATCGGCGGCTTTGGGGCCACGAGGGCCTCGAGGGTGAGGCCTCGTGGCCTCGTGCCCTCACCCCCCTTGCCTTCCTTGCAAACAAGCAAGTGAGGACGAGGGATAGGGGGAGTGAGGGTGAGGAGGAGAGGACTGGCGTGAAATCGCAAGCATGCCTCACACGCGACGGTTTTGCACGAGAACATTGAAACATAAATCAAAGTTTGTTCAGGATGAACGTAGACATAAAAAAAACAAAAAAACTTGGTGAACACACAAGTTTGATGTGAAACCCCCGGTTTTGGTCCCAAAACTAGGGGTTTGGTTAAAACGGAAATTGGCCATCGGAGACTCGAAATGTTTAAGTCTCCCTGCTTTGGGTCGTTGATGACGATTGCCCCTCAGTCCTACGAAGGGGGTAAATTCCTGACGCGGAGGGAGAGCGCCATTCTACGAACTCTGACGATGACTTCACAGTAGGAGATGGAGACACGACCCATTATAAAGTGACTCAATGAAAAAGTCCACATTGCACGCAAAGGCATTATAGTGCAATTGCCATCAGTTTTGTTGAAAAATTAAAATTTGTTTTCGTTAGGGGTTTGTGGCCATTCAAAGTGTGGATTTTGCTAATATGGCATGGGCGGTCTAATACTGCCCAGGTTATCAAAGGGAACATGTTGGGCATTGCTAACTTAGGGCTGTGTTGATGGTAGACCTGATTTTAAACGGTAAACTTGGAATGAAATTTAAGGAAAAGTTTGAAATTTTGTTCTCGAAAAACATGGTGATTTAGTTGCATTTGTAAAATGAATATTTAAAATTCGTTTCTACTTGATTTGAATAGAGTGACCACTCCTTCTCCTTTTTATATCTCATTTCCATAACTTAGAATATGAATGACATGGAGTGTATTTTAAAAGATTTCATCATGTAATTATGATTGAGATTTCATGTCCTTATGATTGGATTTTTTTCTTTGAAAAAGCTATCAATTTGGCATGTTACAAAGTTTACATATTTGGAGACAAATGTTTGCACTTCCACATGTTGGTTTCTTATATGAAAATGTTATTCTAGTATGAATAAGATGAATTTTTCATGAATCGTGGCGTGAATTTTATCAATGTGCACTCATCAATGTGATGAAATCAACTTTCTTGCCCATTTTCACCTTGTTTTACGACACCCTTAAGTTGTTTTGTACGTTTTTAGCATCATTAAACTGATCATGGAGGTTGTGACACTGAAATAGGTTATTTCCTCAATAGAAACTAGTTTTTCTATACCTTCTAAAAATATGAATTTGAATAATTTCAAGAGATTGTTGTGTATCATGTAGTTTTCTCAAGTCATACTATGTCAAGTAGTGTGTGTGAAGCTATTACATATGTTATATGTTCGTGACCAAATAGAGATGAAGACGGATTTGACACATTATTTTTTGCATTTTTGTTCAATGAACAAGGTGAGAATCTAGGATGTAGTAGCTTTTGATCGATTTTAGCATTGTGTTCGTTGTGTAGACATAAGAAACGTCTTATTTTGTCCATTATGCCAAACTTTATTTACATTTCAGGGTTTTGTTGAAATTATGATCACCTTTTGATCCTTTTTTATTTTTAGATGGATTCACCTTTATCTATAATCATCTTATGCATGGAAGGATGATAAGATTGTTTTGCTCATGTAGACCACAAAACTTTTGTTTGTTTTATTACCGAACTTTGAGTGAGTGAATTGGGTGCAGTAGATACTAGTGAACGACATTAGTGAACCCCTGTCGAGGCTGAAAACGGATTGCATTCACTTGTCATACGATACCTCGTCCTAACGCTATCAGTTTTCTTTTCCCAATCAAAACTGTCTTTTTAAAAATAATTGGTTGTGTGATACTCGATGAGTTCGTCGCCATCCGGTGCGGGTAGCTTCCGGTGGCGGGCATTCTGAGGCTGGAAAGTTTTGTGACGGATGCGTTTCATCGATTCACTGAGGCCGCGGCTGGATGGGCACGAAAAAATTTCTTTCCAGCCTCCTTTCCACTTCGTTTTCAGTTTCGCTTCATGTCAATAATGTTCGGAAATGTTCCGCTCAATATCGAGATTGCTGCTGGTTTGTTATCATGGTGGTTACCATCATCAGCGACATACCTAGTTTTTTCCACCCCACGTCCGATGAAAAAGCGACGAAAATCGGGTGGTGACATCATGTCGAGGAGGAGGATGGATGTAAACGTTTGTCATGCCCATCCAGCCCCGGCCTGAAACCCCTCCCGTTCGCAGGAGGAACGACAATCTCCTGTGTTTAAAAACATCAGTCCGGTCGGTTTTCTCTTCGCTGACTGTTTCGTCGTCGAGAAGCGTGCTATGTTGCACTGCGGCTGCCGCAGACGTGGGGGACAAGTTCTCCACGGTCGAATAACGCGTTGCGCTACACTGAGGCTGCCGAGAAGACGTGGGGGACAATATCCGGACCTCTCACTGTGTCATGTCCTCCGAGCTCCGCGCCGAACCAACCGCCGTCGAGCGCCGACTCCAGCGGCGGCGCTGGTCCTTGGGCCCAACCGAGCCCCGGTCCGTCCGACGTCCCACATAGCAGCCTCGCGGGCTTGCCCCCGCCAGCCCTCGTACGGCCATGCCCGTGCTTCCCACGTGCTGCATTCGCCACCGCTCCGCCGCGTGCCCCCCTCTGCTCGCTTCGATTTGCACGGGGAGGTGCCATTCGCTGGCATTACCGCCGTTTTCGTTTTCGTTTTCGTTTCCCGCCGTTGGTTTGGTGAGCGTTGACTGTCCCCGATTCACCGTCGAAAGGTCCTGCCCGGTTCCTCCTGGTCGGTTGGTTGCGTCGACCCCAGTCGGTACGGTGGCAGGCCGGGACCGGCGTCAGCAATCCCCCCCCCCCCCCCCCCCCCCCCCCCCCACCTCGCGGCTCATCTGCCAAGCAGCACCGCGAATTCGACGAGGCGGCAAGCTGCCAACCGCGCACCAACGACGTGCTGCCGAACGACTCTCCTCCGGCAGATCGGCTCAATGTGCATCTTACTGCTCGGCCGCAAGCCAGGCATGCCGCAAGTTGCTCACCCCTGGGGCGCTGTCTGTTCACCGAAGGCCGCAGCAGGCATTCTCTGGCGCGGATCGTCTGCCTCTCCCGCCTCCACGCAGTGAGACGTTCCGACTGGTTACGATCACGGGAGAGAGGAAAACAAGAGAGACGATCCGACTGAGGCTTCCGTGAGAGGCGCAAGGCGACCGAGGACGATCCAACGGCACTCTGCTGACGACCGGCGACAATCAACTTCGCGAGTGGCAGGCCGATCAACGTCCCCTTTTCCTCACCGACGGTCTGCAGCGGCTGATTTTCCCCTCCTCCCTCCAAGCCAGCCGGCCGCCTCTCTGACCACTCCCAGGAGCTTACCAGCAAGTGGAGATGTCGGAGGCGGCGATGTCAGGAAATCCCTGGCGTGCCTCGAGACCTCTGGCGCTTCTCCTGCACCTCGCCCTGCTGCACATTGCAGCGCTCTCCTTCTCCTGCTCCGCCTCCGCCCCCTGCGCCCATGCGCTGGGGTCGCAGCAACGCCGCCGTCAGAGATTCCTGCAGCGGCTGCCCAGCCAGCAGCTCTCGCAGGTGGGTGCGCACGACCGCCGCCAGGTGTCTGCCGCCAACACTGCGACGCATGAGCACGCGCACGCGCACGCGCATACGTGCGTGCACGTGCGCGTGGGTGTGCCTCTAGGGTGTGCGAAGTAGTCAGCAGCCCGCCAACGTCAGTGCACGGGGGTATGCGTGTGGGAAGTGGGGTGGGAGCGAGAAACGGCGGATAGCTGAGCCCAATCGCGTTGCTCTGCCGTCCTCCATGGTGTTCGGCACACTGCTCTCGATCTTTGAAGTCACATGGATCATGTTTTCCTACGTTCTTTGTAAAGAGTTTCAGAAGAATACGATTCTGTTCGCGTTCAGAAATCTTGCGGTTGTTCTTTCCTCAGCTTTTGCTTGAGGCAGGAGTGAGTCAATTATTTTCCCGATTTGAGATAAAGTGCGGCAGCGAGACTGAGGGGCCGTCTCCGGGAGGTGCAGAAGTCGTTGCTGCTGCTGCCCCTGCTGCTCCTGCTTCCCCTGCTGCTCCTGCTGCTCCTGCTGCTGTTGCTGCTGCTGCTGCTGCTGCTTTTTCTGTAGCAAACAGAGGAGGTTTCTTGGATTGTGTGGAATGCATTTATCATGTGAAAGGCATAAGTTCTTTTCCCTTTTCTGATGCTCTCTCTCTCTCTCTCTCTCTCTCTCTCTCTCTCTCTCCC
>SZWC01014715.1:789-11745 GCA_023375785.1 Penium margaritaceum
GGGGGGGGGGGTGGGGGGTCTGATGGGGAATTTGGATTCAGCACAGGGGCACTTAGAGTGCGGGTCACATGAAAACTAGTGGAAGGCAAAGGAGAACCGAAGAGACCCAAAGGTGGGCAAGGATTTCATTGGTGGCCAATGAGTGTATGCACCGACTTGCAACGAGATTCGTCAGCAGCCACTGCCTCTCGCACGCCATCATCATGACGTGGCAGTGCCATATCACTGGCAGTGGACACACCACGGTGTGGTGACCACACCAAAAAAAAAAAAAAAGGAAGATTGGGGGCGACTGAAGACGACCAGTGGAAGAAGGGACGATGAGCAAGACGTGACGACAAACAAGAACAAAAGCACAAGTTCATCATTATCACAGGGCACCAGCACCAAACACAAGCCTGATACCACTGACCGCAAGATCTACACAACAAAGACAAAGAAATCGGAATTGGCTGTGGGGAAAACAGTAAAAGGCATCTTGACCTGCAAAGATGACAAAGAAAAAACAGATAAGTAGTAAAAAAAGGGGGAACAAAACTTTCGCCTCCCTCCTTTTGTGGCTTCCCAGAGGCACTTCTGCCAATTATTTTTGGTGCTTCTCCTTTTTCTCTTTTCATTCTTCTTGTGAGCTGGTCCCTTGGTCCGTTGGCCCCTTGGTTCTGTGGTCCCTTGGCCCTGACCTCCCTTGGTCCCTTGGTCCCTTGGTCCCTTGGTCCCTTGGTCCCTTGGTCCCTTGGTCCCTTGGTCCCTTAGTCCCTTGGTCCCTCGGTCCCTTGGTCCCTTCGTCAATGACGAAAACACAAGAACACAACGAAACCCTTTTGGCGACCCACCTGAGCTTCCATCCTCTGCCACCAAAGACAAACGTGTTGCTGCTGTCAGAATCAAAGTTTTTAGTCGCTTTGCAAAGCGACTTATGGTTTTTCATTGAAACTTTTCACAGCTTTGCACAGCAAGACGCTCTGCACAGCAGATTGGAAACTCAAGGTGCGTGCGACGCACCGGTGCTTTCCGGCTCTGCCGCCGAACACAAACAGGTTGCCGCTGTCGGTGACCGCGGCGCAGTGAAACGCGCGCGGGCCTGGACCTTCCGTGCTCGCTGCCACAGCGGCAGACGACATCCACACGCGCTTTGCTGCAGCCGAGGGGGAAAAGTGAAGGGGCAAGCAAAACCCGCTGGGGCCACAAAATGCACACATGAGCAATCTTTGTGGAGATGACCTTCAAATAACGTATGCGTAAAAAAACGGCGCAAAGTTTTTTACGCCGTTTTTTACACAGCGTTTTTTGCGCCGCGTCTTAATGAAAGCTGCGCCAGTTTTTTCCTTCCTGTTAAAAATTTGAACTGCCCCTCCCCCCCCTGCCCGGGGACCCATGCCCCAGGCTTATGAGTCACTAGCAGGGCACCACCTCCTACCTATGTCACAATGTGACCATATCATATCATGTCACCATGTCACATGTCATTAACCATTCCATCACATGACATTTGCACCACATTGTCACCAAGACACTTGGGAAAAAAATGGGAAAGAATTGTCCCTCCCCCCCGGGAAACATGTTTTTTAAATTTAGCTAAATTTTTTAAAATGTGGTGCAAAAAAGCGTTAAAAACGCCGCAAGCGTTTTTTAGCGTTTTTAACACCCGGTTCAATGAACGCTGCAGCTTTTTTTTAACTTACTTGAAATAACCACCAAACAGCCGCCAAAAAACCGTTTAAAATTTGCAAAAATTGTCAAACAACCGCCAAAATAACCGTCAAATAACTGCCACAGAACCCTCAAATAACAGTCGAACCGCCAAATAACCGTAAAGCAACCATCCAATAACCGCCAAGTACTTGTCAGTTTCCGCCTAATAACTGCCCAACAACCGACAAAAGCGCAAGGTGACACGGAAGCAATCGAAAGTTCTCTCCGCTACCAGAAGTTGCGATTGCTGCTGACCAGTAAGAAACTTGTATCACAGACAAGCACAGCAGTCGGCGGCCACTTTTGGGCTTTCAAACTCTCAGTTCCACCGCCACTGACCCTCTCCACGACATATAGAGCGCCAGACACTCACCCATGTCCAGCACGACACAATCACCAAGGAACGTTTTGTCGCGAAGTCCGCCAAACACGACGAGCAAGCTCTTGTTGCTCCCTACCACCGCTGCTGTGTGGCCGCTGCACCATTGCCACGTTGTACATGGAATGGACACCACAAGGGTGTGAATTGTTGACCCGCAGACTGAGGAAAGAAGGATGAGGGGGGAAGGGACGACGGGGGAGCGGGGGGAGAAAGAGGAGAAGAGAAGAGGGGGGGCTATCTGGTCAAAACATTTCGTTGCACGCCTTTTAAAGAACGTGAGGACTTAAAAGGAGAAAGAATGTTGGGTTTGGTACCTTTGAGTTGCCCTGTGTGTGCGTGCGGACATGCATGCATTCGCTTGTGTGTGTGTGTGCATGAGCTTACGTGCTTGCACACCTGTGTTCGTGCGTGTGGGCATGCTTTGCTTGTGCGTGCATTTTGCTTGCGAGCGCATGTGCGTGCGTGCGTTCGCTTGTGTGTGCATGTGCGTACATTCGCTTGCGTGAGCATGTGCGTGCTTCATGCGCGTGTGCCTGTTCCTGTGTACATGTGTGTGCATGGGCATGAGCAGGATGTCCTGAGGCAACTTCACGCACACGTGCAGCCAGACTCATTTCGCTGAGCAGCAGAGCACAATGGCAACTGAAAACTCTAGCGATGATGGCTCAATGATGATGATGATGATGATGATGATGATGATGATGATGATGATGATGATGATGATGATGATGATGATGATGATGATGATGATGATGATGATGGTGACGATGACGATGGTGATGATGATGATGATGATGATGATGATGATGATGATGATGATGATGATGATGATGATGATGATGATGATGACGACGACGACGACGACGACAACGATGTCGACGACGACGACGGCGACGATGGCAACGGCGACGACGACGAAAATGGCAACGACGACGACGATGACGACGACGATGACAAAGAGGATGATGATGATGATGATGATGATGATGATGATGATGATGATGATGATGATGATGATGATGATGATGATGATGATGATGATGATGATGATGATGATGATGATAATGATGACGGTGGTGGTGGTCATCGTTCCAAGCCACAGCCATAAGCTCAACCTAAGCAGGCCGCATGAAAGCGACGTGGACACAATCCACTCTGTCGAGCCATTCACGGTGTGTTGCCGACCGCGGGCAAGACTCCTTCAGTTGATCATCGGCAGGAGCGCGACTTGATCGGCAGTGTGTTGCCGACCGTGCGAGACTCACACTCGAATGAGGCCTTGCCCTGTGAGGTCAGCAGGCTTGGAGAAGGTAGGTGGAACGGATAAATGTGGACAAGCCGAATCTGGACAAGCCGAATCGGGACAAGAGAAAATCATTGAGTGGCTTCCCCAGCAGAAGAGGCAAAGGGCCCAATCACTGTCTGCACCCACAAGCATGCAAGACCTGCCTGCTCTTTCCACACAAATGAAGTGTGGTACGGTGCGCCACTCTCCCCATACCACTGTTTAGCAAGCTTCTTAGACGTCTCCAAAAACGCCTGAGAGATTTTCGCAGTCCCTGGACCCACCTTCGTGCGAGGTCCGGCTGCTCTCCGCTCACAAACGAAGGGTGGTGAGCCACCCATCGCATGCCACCGGCGCCAGAACTTCCCTGCTGCGGTTGCAGCTGCAGCAGCTGCTGCAGTGGAACCTCTGCATTGGATGCTGCTGCGGCAACAACGTTGGCCAGCTGGCCCAGCATGCTGACCGCAGCAAATTCCTGTGACGAAACAAAGATAGGCTTCCACAAGTGTTCCTAAAAGGCTTTTCGAAGGCCAGGAGGCGGAGAGAGCTCTAGCACATATGCAGAAAAAGACTGGCCTGCAGCTTTGCCCAGAGCCTCGTAGGAAGGAGGGAGGAAAAGAGGAGGCTCCTTCCGACCTAAGCGTTCCACTCGCCACGGACCAATGAGAATGGAGATCGCTGATTAGTGAGTTCAAGCGTCGGGCGCGTTTGTCCCATAACATGCAGAGAGGAATTGACAAAGCGACAGAATCGTTTGTCGGCACATGAGATGCGACAAAATGCGGAGACGGCAAAAGGTCGGCTGCAGTGGGGAGGGAACGTACAGGGCAACGTTGACAGTCCTTCAGTGTGTTTGAACAGGGCCGTAGGCTCCTATTTTTGTTTCAACTGCTAGGAGCACACTATGTCCCTTGTAAGGAATCTTGTCATACACATGAGCCAGGGTAGCCCTCATCCTCCACCCACAAGGTCTAGGCAGCCCCATCAATACTGAAATATATTCAATCCAACCATTTTTTAGATTTTACGTAGATTGTCCACCAGTTACACCAACTTTTCAAGTTAAAATGGCAGATTTTCTAGTTATCAACCACCAGACATTGAGGTGTTGTACATTTCATTGATAAAAATATGATATAATGTTTGATAAATCATATAATTATAATTTTAAACGTTAATATAACTATCTTGATTATACTTCCTTGAATGTGGCGAGATGGACTTTAAACAAAACTTGAATGCTCCATTATCGGGAAGCATCCCTGGATGATGTGTTCCTTTCCCCATTACTTATTCACAATCTATGTGCTCCTTCACACGTAACATCCACCCCATGTTTTCTATAGTCATTTGCGTTACAAATCATTTAACATGTAACTTTCCTTCGTCTAGTGCAATCCTTCGTAAAAGGCTTAGACTAAGGGTCCCAATTCTTGAAATAGTAGGTGGAGTTCGTCTTTCTGCCTGAAAGACTTGAAAGCCATTGTAATGGGCTTACATAGAAATCTCATCCAAGCCAATCGCACATCATGGTCGTGTGCTGAATAGTGTGCGCTGATGCATGGAAGGTAAAGTCATCGGTATATGTCTTTTCTCAAGGATTTGTAGAGGGAATACATGATTTTCGATGGGAGTTTCCACCCCTAGGGAGGTCTACATCTCGCCAAATTGCATCATACAACACTATGTCCACATTCTGCCCCACAAAGGCACCTGATCATCGTCGCAATCACCGGGAGAGCATTCATAGTTGAGCAACCTCCACGTCACCATACAGGGTGAATCTCCTACTACATCGCAAAGGTCAGTATGTCATGGGTCTGGAATTGATCCACCTGAAATCGCTCGTGTACTAAGTACGCAATGACAGAATGTCACAAAGATGCATTTTCATTTTCGAATTGCGCTCATGCCATCATGCACAGCAAAGCCGATTGCAAGGGCCTGGAGCAGAAGAAAGCATCCATAATGACACTACAGTTTTCCCACAGGCAGTCTGCGTTTGTTATGATGTTTTGACCGATGCTGGAGGCTGTTGGAGCGACTGACCCTCAGAAGGCTCTGAGTCATCGGCGATCGGCGCTGGAGCGAGCCGTTGCGGAATGAGGTGGTTCCACAGCCATGCCTTCCACGCAGCATCCTGCTCGTATCTGAGCCACGAGAGCCATGCGCTGTCGAGGAGACAGCAGACGTTCACAAACAACAGCTGGTGCTCCACTGGAATGAAGCGGAAATTGGCAACCTGAATCACCGGCCACACAGTGGCCTCCGCGATGAAGGCCGGGACAAAGTCGCGGCCGATGTCCCGCTGGATCTTCTCGAACGAGTGCCCTGAGACGTACCCGGTCCATGTGAAGAATGCGGCAAGGTGGATGGGGCCAAACACAAACGTGTCGAGGAATGTTTTCGCGGCGATGAACTTGAAACTCTTTGGCTTGTACTTCAGCCCATGTCTCACAAAGCGCTCCAAGCCATCATACCTGCAGGAGCAAAGGGTGCACAGGAAAACTCTTCAGCATGAAAGGCACAGCGCTTGACCCATGCATGACAGCTCCATGATGAAATGAAGCGCTCCAGCGCTTACTTCCATCGAGAAGAACAACGTTCAAGCAAGGGTGAAGATGCACCATGGCAGTCAAAATGGAAATGTGCACCTTGAGAGAGTGAAGCAGGCCAGGAGAGCAAGCCACTTGGCGAACAAGAACGAGGGCAAAACACCAATACATAAATGATATCTCATGCCATCCGAGTGAGGAAATGCATTTAGCTGAATTTGACGCCCAACAAGGAACCGCAGAAATCACTTCAAAGCGGAAAGTCATCCATGAGAGGAGATTCTCCAAAAAAACACGGAGTGACTAAACTTGTAACAATACCGTACTGTCAGCCATAGTCATGCAAAATAATTATTTTAGTTCGCCCACGTGTTCCCGTGAATATTCTATCTGGTTTGGGCGAATCACGACGGAAACTGCGTTTCCCCATAATTCCTAGCTCAAAGGGGTTCACGCTCATCACAAGGAAGGCATAAGAGCAAAGACAAGGTGGGTGCGAGACAAGCGCGACAGCAATTCGTGTCGCGATCACATCGGGAGCAACAAAAATCTAAGGCTGTCCGATGCTGGCGGGCTGCGAAGTCAAATTCGAATAAACCCCTGCGAGGGGGCAGGACTGATGGGCGAATGTTATTGTCAAGAAATACCGAAGTGCCACGTTTGGGCGACCACATCAGAAATACGAAGTGCCCGATTTTTGGGTGAAGCAAGAAATCACAAAATTGCATTCTCAAAAGTGCACGAATATGCCTGACAGTACGGTACTTGTCTCACTGCAGGCGTGACGACTGGTACAGCTCAGAAACTGTTCAGTTAGTATGCGTACGAGTGGCTAAATAGGCCAGCCTCCCTCCAGCAACCAAAAGAGACAGAGATGAAAAGAAACAGAAGTACAAAAAAGTTATGGACCACGATGCACACACCAGTAGTGGCCGGCTGGCCCCACGAAGGCTGCGCCGTAGAGCCCAGTGGTGAACACACGACGCACGTCCAGCCCGTTTGCACTGTCTTCGTCGTCGCACGAGTGGTGAGTGTCATGAAGATGGTGAATGGCCTCCGCCGGAGATTGCACCGACTGCACTGCCGATGGGGATGCACCTGCTGCTGCTGCTGCTGCTGCCGAAGTCAGCCGTTCCCTCCACTGCTGCTTTGCCGCAGCAGCGGCACTGTCTCCATGCAGTAGGGGCTTCGTTGCATCAGACTGCGGACGCAGACAAAGTGGTATCACATGCGAATGGGAGAGGGTAGCAATCTGTTCCAGCACACAAATCAGTCTTGCCCAGAGTCCAAACATGCACATTAAGCATACAACCAGGAGGTCAACCATCGACCCTGGATGACCATCTGGTAACTGGGTGCATGCTGCTCCACCCACAGCCACGGACGGACAACGTGCACGCTGGATTACTAGGCATTCAAGCCATGCAGCCCACACCAACAACATAGCCATCGCAGATGGTGGATGAGGGAACCGCAGCATGAACTGCTGCAGTCACTGCTGTTGCTGACCACAGTCGCTGCCAGAACGAAGTATGGCCCCAACCTCACAGCGATCAAAACTGCAGAACAGCAATGATGATGGACAGAGTGACGATAACGGTGATCACCATGAGAACAACGATGACAGCGGCAACAATGATGGCGACAACATGGCGGCAGCAGCGGCAGTGGAGGCTGTGGCGCCTGCGGCGACAACGACGATTACAGCAGCAACAGCGGCAGCATCGGCGGTAGAGGTACAGGCATGGTGACAATGGCGTCTTCGTCATCGTAGTGTGAATGATGTCGACGACACCGGCGGCGGCAATGACGATAACAATGACGGCGGCAACGAAGGCGAAGACGAGAACGGCAGCGGCGGCGGCGGAGGCGGCAATGGCAGCTGCGACAGCAGTGGCGGCAGCGGCCGCAGCTGCAGTGGCGGTGGCGACGACGATGACGACAGCAACAGCGATGACGACGATGGCGGCAGCGAAGGCAGGGGCAGCAGCGACGACGTTGTTGACGACAATGTTGACGACGACGACGACGACGACGACGACGACGACGGCGGCGACGGCGGCGGCGGCGGCGGCGGCGGCGGCGGCGGCGACGACGACGACGACGACGACGACGACGACGACGACGACGACGACGACGACGACGACGACGACGACGACGATGATGACGACGATGACATAGACAACGACTACAACGACGACGACGAAGACAACGGCTACAACGACGACGATGACAGAGGACAGCGGCCACGACACCGGTGGCAGCAGAGGTGGCGACGGGATCAGCAATGAAGAATGAAGAAGGCAGTGAAGGAGAGTGAAGTCGGTGACGTTGAATCTTCCTTTTCCTTTTTCATGGGATAAGTGTGTAAGACAAAGCATTCATGGCCAGGTCCATGTGGACCTGGCCTGGCAGTCATAGCCAGGTGGTAAATCAGCATTCACAGTCATCAGCCATAGGTGACCACTCACTTGTCTCTCCAAATTCACTGATGCCTGGGATGCATCCACGCTAGAAGGGCTGCTGTTGCTGCTGCTGCTGCAGTCGCCTTCATGCTGCTGCCGCAGCCGCTGCCGCTCCCGCTGCACGTGGCTCATGTACATGTCCACCTGCTGTGCAATGATGTC
Organism: Penium margaritaceum; assembly: GCA_023375785.1. Classification (NCBI taxonomy): domain Eukaryota; kingdom Viridiplantae; phylum Streptophyta; class Zygnematophyceae; order Desmidiales; family Peniaceae; genus Penium; species Penium margaritaceum. The sequence continues at coordinate 9,331 of SZWC01014715.1, forward strand.
GCCTCCAGCCCACAGCATTGCTGACGTTACGACCTGCGTCCTTACCGGCCGTGACGTCAGTTGAGACTGATACCAGCTCCATGCTCGCCGCATCTTTGCTGGCTTGTTCTTTCTTCCCTTCTTCTCCTCCACCTCGACTTCTCTGGCCCTCTCCAACCCTTCTGCAAAGACCTTCGCTACACAACACGGCCTGCAGGCTAAGTTTGGCAGACGCTGAGTTGAGCTGCTTGACCGAGGGAATGGACGAAAACACTGCTTGCCTGATCAGGCACTTTTTGTGACCGACACCTTTTAGAACAAGCAGCCCAGGAGACAGCCCCGAGAGCGCAACAAGTCAAAAGTTGGGCCTATCTTCTCTTACTCCCTGCCAACAACCTCTCCCGCTCGCGCTTGGAACTCAGGGTGGGAAGATGCACAGCTACACTACTTCAAAACATCTGTCTGTGCCTCCGCAGAGATCCGGCCTTCCTCCCTCCCTTCCTCCACAGCTCTGTCAAGTGGAAACCCGGCCTTCTCACCAGGGGTGAGGCTTCGTGCCATCAAGTTACCCACACGTGGCAGTCCCGCGAGGCAGCAACGCGGCAACTTTCCTCGCTTCGGCAGGCCCAAACCATCCCATCTCGGGTCGATCTCAGCTAGCACGAAGCATTCACGAACAAAGCGCCAGAGTGTGNTTCAAAACATCTGTCTGTGCCTCCGCAGAGATCCGGCCTTCATCCCTCCCTCCCTCCACAGCTCTGTCTAGTGGAAACCCGGCCTTCTCACAAGGGTGAGGGTCGTGCCATCAAGTTACCCACACGTGGCAGTCCCGCGAGGCAGCAACGCGGCAACTTTCCTCGCTTCGGCAGGCCCAAACCATCCCATCTCGGGTCGATCTCAGCTAGCACGAAGCATTCACGAACAAAGCGCCAGAGTGTGTGACAACCGAAGCCCACCCAAGCAGCCGGCGTCTGCCAACCGAGTTGGTTCGCTTTCTTGTCAAAATCAGCCAACCAAGAGTCCGGTCCGTTAGCGCTGCAGCCCCAGACGGCCCGAATAGCGCAAATGGTCCTAATGCTCCAGCCAGCGGTGCCCCCAGAACCAACCAAGCAGGATCCGGCCCCAGTGGCCGGCGCGGCAGGCAAAAAAGGCAGCGTAAGCGTCACGGCAGTGACATGCGAACCGGCCAGCGGGTGAGTAGAGAATGCAGGCGCAGAAAGACGCACGCCAAGGCACGAGCGAGACGGGTCGGGAAGGGTACCGCTCGACTCGACTTTGGTAGCTGAACGGAGACGGATGGTCGGATGCTCCCTGGTCTGTTGTGCCTACGGGGATTCGACGGACGGCTGCGAAATCAGGAAGGTGTGGGGAATGAGGCAGCGTAGCACGCGTTGACGAACGCAGTGACACACAACCCAAGCCCCGTCAGCCTGGGGTGAGGGAGAGGGCGGAAAGCGGTTGCAGGTTGCGCCCAGCACACGCCTCCAGCACGCTGACTAAAGAGTTGAGTCGGGGAGTCGAACACTGTCCACTCGACGCTGTTCAACGACCAACTGGTGTGTTTGGCAAAAGTCTGTAGTGACCTATACTGTTTTGTGAGACCTCCGCGTTGCTTTTCAAGTACTCTCTTTTGAGCTCGACCTCAGAAGGTGTATATCCAGTGGCTTCCTAGTGGATTTATTTTTGCAGCCCGTACCATACTCTTATCAAGGTTCAGAAAACAATACTATAATCCGAATTACACCCCAAGCTTGGGCAAGGAAAGTAGTGTCGGGGTTACTCATGGAATGTTGACCGACTATGACGGATCCCGCATGTAAGCAGGTTTTCCTGATTTCCCTAGTTCACCTCACTCCACTCCATGTGACGTATTACTCCACCTACATGGAGCTATCATACACTACAACAATATGGTGGTGTCATGATGTCGACAACCCAAACAACCTAACATGACTCACATTTCCCGTAATACCCCTCACCGAGGAAGCCTGCATTAATGCCCGTGTCTCATACATGCACTCCCACCACCAATTCCGTCTCAAACTTAGGATGGAGAAACCATACATCTTATTCTTACAACGAGGCCATGCCACACAAGAGCACTATATACTTACTTTGCCATTCTTTCACTCTGTCAATGCTCTTTTTCCTCTGCCATCCTAAACATCCAGGCATTTGCCATCTTCACATCACCTTAAGCAACATGTGTGAATAATGCATTACTAAGTTTTTCTCATTGAAAGCTCATCTCATTTGAAAGGTCATGCATCATTTCATGCATGCCCTTCAAGGCAGTGCCAACAGACATAAAAGGGTGGGTGAAGGATTGCCTCCGGGACTATGGCGGGGTTGTTGTCGGGCTTATTGAAGTCGCCATATCCTAACGGTCTCATCATCCCCTGCTGAAGCCAAGATGGAGCCATCCTGCGACGTTCA
>SZWC01014715.1:23318-43654 GCA_023375785.1 Penium margaritaceum
CGCATGCGGGGTCCGGAACTCCCCATGCATTGAAAGGGAACCTGCTGGGCCTCGCGATTCTCCTGTGGGAACGAGAATCGCAAGGGAGGTCGACATGCCCCACCTCGCTTCGCTCGATCATCGGCGCATGCCGCTGATCGAGCATGGTGAAGCGAGTGGGCAGGGCTGTCTTATTCTTCTAGTCGCTGGGCAGGGCGTCAATGTACTTTGTTCGCTGGGTAGGGCGTCACCAACCCCCTCGCAGATTGGGTAGAAGGGGTATAATGCCCTTTTTCATCCACACTTGTCAAGGGATCTGTGACGCATTCCGTAAGTCATGATCGTAATGCACAAACAAAACTAGAACGAAAGTTGTCATGCTCATCTTTCAATGACCTATGTACTCCCCATGTCTCACATTCTGTCACGGAGATTCTCCCTGAAACCACATTTGGCACAAGTACGCTTGTTGTACCTGTGCTCATATGCCATATGGATGGAGAGAACTTGCAAGACTACAACATTACAATGATTGCAATTCATGTGAAGGTGAAAAACCTCTATACAAAGACAAAGAGGTGCCTGAAAAGGTATGATGTCCCAAAGAGGCCCACCAAGACCTTTCGCATGACTCTCCAACAACTTCGCAGCCAAAGGCAATTCTGTCATTGCCATGAAACACTGCAGACTGGTTCTTTTCCAATTCTTCCAAATCGGGGTCGGGACTGGGAGTGCTTGCAAGCAGCCTCAGTTTGTTCCCTCTATCGCCTCAGTTGAGCAGAGTTGGGTTCACTCTTGCTCTCTCCTGCGCCTGCCAGCGCGCGTTGAGTATGCTGGCGCCTCCCAAGGCTGCTCCGACAATGCCCGCCTCATTGCGCATCTCGGCCCGCACCACGCGTGCACCCGCAGGCGCATGCAGCAGGTGCATGAACTGCAGCCATGCGACCAAGAGCATGGATTGAGACGCACAGGAAACGCCATCGTATGAGACAAACGCACGACATAGACAAACTTAGAATGTTTCAGTTGTACTGATGCATGATTCATATCTACCAGCAGGCACGTGGAAGCGGTGCACTGAGCTGCAGATGTGTTGGAGCATGTGAGTAGGTGAACAACATAAANGGGGGGGGGGGGGGGGAGAGTGGCATTGACAATGGCGGGCTGATGCCGCGAGGGTGGCAGATACTTCTGCTGATTGATAACAATCAGCAGAAGCTGTTCTACATGTCGGGTTTTTCATGTCTCTCTGCGTGAGAAAACACAACACGAAAGATCACAGAAAAGGGAACAAACTGGCTCTCAGCTTGCTCATGAAAAAAGAGTGATGGTGTTTGCTTGTGCACACGAGTTCTATCTTAAGAAAAGAAGGATGGTATAGAAAGCTCACCTTGTCATCCTTCTTTGATACCCCACCACCAATGATCTGCAGATAACGCAGAGCAGGTGCAGAAGGGAAAGGGTTTGGGTGGGGAGGAGGGGGAGGGGAGGAAAGGGCAGCTTGTAGATTCTTCCAGAAGGGCATGAGCAACCGACATCAAAATTCATATTCTCAAGGCCTTTCAGACAAGGCTTTGAAAACATGAGAAGAGTAAAAGCCTTTTAACTCAGTGCTGGCAAAGAAGAGAGCGAGAGAAACGAGTGCCTGCTGCATGCGCATCCGCTAGACAATGCTTTACTAGCCCACGATGCATTTTTCAACTGCTTAACAGTGTGGCAGCCTCAGATAAAGACCAGGGAAACAATTTTCTTCTGTGGTTGTGTGTGCTTTCTCACTGACAATGACAATTGGACAAAAGCAAACCGACAGCAGCAAACTGACAAAAACAAACTGACAAAGACGAACGAACAAAAACAAGCTGACAAAAACAAACCGACGAAAACAAACAGACAAAGACAAGCATGTCAACAGACTTTTCAGCCACCTACTCACTCACAATCATGTCTGGCTGGAGGTAGTGCTCCATTCTCTCAATGTACTCATTTACTCGCGACGCCCACTTCTTCCAGCTCATCTCCTCCCTCTCCCTCACCGCACCAGACGCCACCTTCTCTGCTATCTCGCCGTCCACCTCTATGTGACCCATCTCCAGATTCGGAACCTGCAGGGGCGCAGTTGCAGTCAGAGTCGTAGTCTCGGAAAGGTGTCAAGTAGAACAGACTTTCAGCCTGTCCATGGAGGACGCGACCGACAGTGGCATTGCAACAGCTGCAAGTGGGGCGCATGAACAATTTAGGCATACAGCAGGCGGAGTAGCTCAGAAGAAAACCATTCACAGCAGAAGAAGCAACAGAGAGGTGACAGCAACGTCTGCACTGGCAGAAGCACAGAAGCAGATGCAGCAGAGGCATGCATCCTGCCCATGCATCCATCATTTGTGCAATGGAAACATCTCTTGCACCACTTCAAGCACACAAAGCCCATTCAAGCACACCGCAGACGAAGCACATTTAATCATGTTGGCGCCGGAGCGAGGTTGGTTACGACACAGTCATGCATAAGTTAATTTGTACCAGACTGCACGTTCTTTGCCCTTGACATGAACCCAAACAAGACATGTCGTCTCGCATGCATCTGTCTGCATCACTGCACTGACCAGCATGCCGTTGACGAACAGCGCCGTGCCAATGCCGGTGCCAAACGTGAGCATGAGCACTACACCATCTTGCGCAAACTCACGGCCCGCCCCAAACCGCATCTCCGCGTGGCCCGCCGCGTCGGCGTCGTTCAGCACAGCCACCGGACACCCCGTCACGGCCTCAAACATCTCTTGCGCTCGCACATCGATCCAAGTCTTGTCGACTGCACACGGGACATCACACGGTTGGATGGATACTGAGGGCGAGGCATGTAGCACATTGTCCACCATAACGTCACGGCTGGTTTGCGCCTGTCACGGTGTTTAGAGTGTGCTCCATTCTTCATCTCTCGGGTAGGTCTTGATGGGGGCTCTCTCTCTCAGCACCATGCTGTTGTTGCGACAATGTGTGGGATGAACAGTGCCAGCAGTTTTCATCTTGACATGCATTAACGGACAGAGAGGCGGTGAAGCTATATCATGGAATACTCGAGCGATTGAGCGGGTGCCTTAGACATGTTTTGGAACTTCACCCCGTTGGACCCCCCCCCCCCCCCCCCCCCCCCCCCCCCCCGTTCCCCCGTGCCCTATCCAATTTTCTTGTCTCTTGTTGAAACAGTTCAGTCCACCGACATGTCAAACATCGCCCCCAGTACCAGCAGCAGCAGCAGCACTACTTACTGTTTGCAGCGCTGCGCACCACTCCGCGTCGCACCACCGAAGGCATGCCCACTCCAATGGGGCCATCCCACTGCACAGCCGGGCGACAAATCACACACAGAACAAGTCCAACAAATTGTCCCTCATAACCACATGAACAGTGCAGTGCAACTACCAAGTCACATGCAGACAAGAAACAGACCCTCAAATTTTCATTCGAGCACGCGGTTCATGATACCCACAATTCACGCACATCGTTTTGCTCCAAATTTCTCATAACAGTAAGGAGGGAGGTGATGACAGCGTGCCTTTGAGACAGGTACACGGAAGAGCAGACAGGGCTGAAGCAAGATTCAATAGGGGAACGCATGGAGGAGGACGAGGGAGCATTGGGGAAGGGGAGAGGCAGAGTCTCACCAGGAACTCCTGCTGCAGCTGGCGGATGACGCCGGCCACAGCAGCAGGCGTGGCAGGCACGGGCGTGGGGATCCTCACTCGCTCGTGCAGCAACACGCCGTGCACGACGTCCACCGGCGCGCCTTTGATGCCTGTGCCACCGAAGTCGATGCCTAGCACTGTCGCGGATTCATGTGGCCCGTGGTGCGGCGCATGGCTCCGGCTGCTGTCCACACGGTGGTGGGGATGGTGATGGGTGGTGGTGGCGGTGGTGGTGGCAGTGGTTGCGTGAGGGACAGTGTGAGGCAAGGCGTCTGTGGCTGCTGCCGTTGCAGCTGCTGCTGCTGCTGCAATGGCATGCAGCATGGCATGCTCGCCAGTCGTGTTGCCACTGCTGCAGCTGGAGCTTCTCCTTCTTCTGTTGCTGCTGCTGCTGCTGCCGCTGCTGCTGCTGCTGCTGCTGTTATGGGTTGAAGTTGAAAAGCTTAAGGTGCTGCATTTAGTTGCTGTGGAGTCAAACGATGACAAGGACGAAGGATGGTGCACGGAGACGGCAGGTGCAGGTGCAGTGGCAAGGGCCACGGCCCTGTTGACAGCAGCGTGTGTTTCGAGGAGGGAGACTGCCATGTGCAGCCGGTTGGTGCCGGTCATGCGCCTGACACCACCAGCAGGCGCAAACAGTGAGAGGCGAATGTGCAGAATTGAGTGGGATTCCTAAGGTGTGGGTTGGTGTAGGACCTCAAAGCAGAAGTGGTCAGAGTTCGGTGCCGCTGGACACACTTTTTCTGTTTGCGCTAAAAACTTCTCTGCGACGGAGCTTTGAAAAAAGAGTCTGTGACGAGGAGGTGGAGTGGGCGGAAATGCACGAACGTCCACACCAAGAAGCAACAATCCAGGGACGGAAATTTACAATCACCAAAGTACCCTCCCTCCCTCCCCCATCCTCGCGCTAGGGCTATCCTTTGCACCCAGTCTCCACCCTCCCTTGCACCCAGAATGTTGCGCAATGCTGCACTCCATCCAATCCCGAGCCCATTCAAAGCTTGCTATACAATGCCATACCATGCCATGCCATGCCATGCCATGCCATGGCATGCCATGGCATGCTACAGTTGATGACGATGATAACGACGACCTTGTCAGGAAAGGGGTTCATGTTGGCCAACAAGCCTCAAGCGAGACCGCCATGATTCTGCACCAGAGTTCTAAAGCAATTGCCTTTCTCGCACGTAGCACTGCACCACAGGCCTTCCTTGTCTTCCTTGCACAACTGCCGAGCTCACAGCAGTGTGCAAGGGCCGCTGGGCAGCTGGCTGGCTGCCGCCCTCAGAGGGACGCGCTGAGCTGGCCGGGCCAGCCCGGCCCTGCAACATCCGCCGACGGTAAGTCTTTCCGATGACAATTCCGTTGGACAACAACGCCGTCCGAATGCCGGCCGACCACAAAACATCTTGGACCATGATGTCTTTCGATGAAAATTCCCTCTGTGAACGATTCCCTCCAACAACATTAACCCTAGGGAGATTGTTTGATTCGCAGCAAGTTGTAGGGACCGTTCGTGCCAAGGGACGTTTGCTGTCGCGAGAATGCTTTCCGGAATTGATGCCCTCTGATGACAATTCGTAGGCAATTGTCCACAGCCAATTGTTCAGTTCACAATTCGTTGCATGGATACTTCGTTCCAAGGAAATTTCGCTCTCACGACTATTCCCTCCACAGATAATGTACACCGAGGGCGAACGAACCCGGGAGAACCATGTGCTCATCGGCCACAAAAACCGTTCAGACCGAAAGCTGCCAAAAATCTTGCGCTTCACGGTCCCTTGAGAGGCGTGGTCACAAACAAAACAGAATTAAGTGAGCTAGCAAGGCGGAGAGAAAGCAGGCGCATGCACACATAGTAGCATACCGTCGCATTGCTGTTCAAAACTCTACGCCTTACCAGTCGTCATCCCACGAAAGGGCGGGGTAGAGCTGCAAGCCATGGCTGCCCCCGCGAGCGACCTCCTCGTGAGCCGCGGCCCCGTGCCTCCTCGACAATTGATCGGCGTTTCCACTGAAGGTGGGTCTACCTTGGTGAACAAAGTCATCTTCGGCCGTGGAGAGAAGTGCGGTTGCAAAACCTGCTTGAGCGCGCTGCTTCTTCTGCTGCTGATGCTGCCGCTGGCCGCTTCGCGCCAATGCAGCCCTCACAAGCACGCCTTTGCTGGTGCCGCCGACGATGGAATTGTTGTCGACGGCATTCCTGGTTGAATTGCCACTGCTGCTTACATCGCGTTGCGCGCACCTCAATGGCGATGGCAGAATGCGAAGGTGGTGGCGACCATCTGACTGGTGCTGACGACTTGGGCTCCGGGGAAAAAGCGCCTCTACTGGTGGACACGCGAAGGAGCATGCTGGACGGAGCAAGCGGTCTGCGTTTGTGACCTGCAGCGCTGGAGGCACCATCTTGGCTGGAGGGAACGCTAGGGGAGGAGAATTTAGTGGGTTGGGAAGTCAAATCCGGCTTGTGTGGGCTTTCGCCTGGCAGGGTTGAGAGACGACGGGAAGCAAGCGCGTGTGCGCGTGAGAGCGTTTAGTTGGCTTACAAGGGAGTAGCGACAGAGGCGGCGGAGACGGCGCGAGGAGCAGAGCTCGTGCATTTGGACCGCGCGTTTGCGGGAGGGAGGGACAAGAACGAAGCGCCGCTGGTTCGGTGCGCAGCAGAGAGCCACTTCAGGGTCAAATCAACCGCGAGGCAGGGGTAGGATAGCAGCCTGCACTGGGCAGCAAAAGGGGGGTGGGGGTGGGGGGGGGGGGGGGGGGGGGGGGGGGGGGGGTNGGGGTGGTGGGTGAGGGTAGGGACTTCGACAGGCCCCTGGTGACTTTCCCTAGTAGAAAGGTCCTACCTGCGTCAGTCTGCAGTGGCGGCGGCGACTTGCACACAAGATCTTACTGCTGCACACACCGACAGCGGTATGGTGGAAGTCGAAAGACCACGAATTTGCGACAATCCATGGTGGAGTTCTTGTTATGGAAACATTGGAATGAACACGGGTTTGCGTCAGACGTTCTGCATCGATGCACCTTACAACGTTTTGCTGTACGGCCAGAGCCGAAAGGGACTACATTTGCGCTCATTGGCTACGATATCCCAGGGCTCGTGGAGTGCGGAGCGAATGGGAGTGGCAAGTGCTGGAGACATGGAACAAAAGATTCCACCTACGAGGCGCAGGATGAGGCCTTGCTGGAAGATGCCCTTTCCACCTCAAGGTGACAGCCGCTTGGGACAACGGAGCTTTGACAGAAATCTAAAACGGTCGAGAAGCTGCACAAGGACCATAAGACCTTGATGTCAGTACATCTTCTCATAGCACGTCTGCATAAAGCCACAAAGGGCAATCAGGTTTATCACAAGGTAACATTAAAAATACTTGAAAGTATACATCATCTACTCAAAATATTGATAAAATTATTTTGAACCCATATCATTAAAAAAAATCGTAAACATAATCACGAATGCACATTCAACATCTGTTTCATATTTTTTATTCTATTATTTCTAAAAACTTGAAGCGTAAAATAAGTGATAAATTCCTTTTTTCACGATTCATGGGTGAATCCGTGGGAAAATCCTGCCCAGATTTCATGTACACAACTGCAAATAGAACACACACACACACACACACACACACACACACACACACACACACACACACACACACACACACACACACACACACACAATGATGTAATTTCCAAGGCCAATCTTAGGTTGCAACAACACATAGCCGTTGTGTAGTGAAGATTGAGGTTGCAAATGAGGTGCTACATGATTGTTTTCCTTTTCAGAACAATGATGAATAGAATTTTTTTCATTGGACAAGTTGGTTGCGTTTAAAGAAAACGAAGGTCTTTTACCCAAGGGCCTTTCTTTGTGTAAAGGTTCACATAGGAGTACATTCTTGTAAGATACAATTAAGATGTACTGTAGAAATAGTAGACCTTTCTAACATGTCAATTGACGTTAAAAGGGATTTTGCGGCTGAGCTCATGTGATTGAGTTGCTATATTTAATGTAATTTTTTCTTTGATAATAAGATCGAGGGTGTGACCATATACCCATCGATTTCCCGATAGATCCCCCATAACCATGTATCGCTCTTTAACTACCCCATACCCATACAGCGACAACCTTTTGTCTCCCATACCTCGTGTTCCCTATTTTTTACCCCCATGTCAATTGTCGTTTTAAAAAGAATGTAATGTTCACAACATTTCAATTTAGCAACCATGTGTCCACACTGAAGTGCACTCTGTCATGCACTCAGTGTGAACGGAACCCATCCGTATTGGCGGTTATGCGGTGCGCCTCAGATAAAAGGCAATTTCACGTGAGAACTATATGACAATGGTACAGGCGACCTCCTCTGAATACAGACAACGTCGATTGTGTCGACATGAGGTTGTTTGTGCTCCCGAGACATACGGACAACATCGTTTCGGGGTGGGTGGGGGGTTTGTATTGCATATGAAAGCACAATCTCGCGAGCTTCGATTCGAACCCGCTTGTATATGCCGCGAAACGTCGTATATGTCGCGAAATGACTAGACTACAATGCTTTTGACAAACGACGCTGAGAAGCGTGGTTGGTCCTTTCATTGTCTACTGCTGACTATCGCGATTGGTCGTTTCATCGCCCACCGCCACGAACAAGACGCATTGCTGCGTACCCTTGCGGACTACGTCAAAGGATCTCAGTTAAACGTAAAAACATGCGGGTTTCACTGATCACTTAGCGGTTGTTCGCGTAACTTGCGCGATAGGGTCCCAGTTGTCCACTATGGACATGGACCGGATGTCCGTACATCGGCCACTCCCTCCCATGCTCTTCTGGGGTGACATCGAACACAATCCACGCGGTCCATGGGGTGTGGACATTCCTGTTCCACCCAAACCAACATGTGACGAGTCCGATGCTGCATGGTGCAATGTGAAGGCTGTTTGGGATGCCATGTATGACCATGAGCCTCCTTGTCCTCACACAATGTGTTGGATTGTGGGTATGCGGGCTCCAACCAGCCGCCCAGTGTACGCAAAAAGTGATTGGCAGCCGTGGCTGGAGATGCATCCCATCACATTGTCGCGTATGTGACCCCATGGTTCTATTGTCATTAATCTTTTGCTTTTTATAACCGGATGCCCAAATGCATTCACTGCCTAAGCGCCTTGTCAGCGTCCATCCGCAACACATACTATGTCCATATGAGTACATATTTGTTATCGCACATCTGTCTTCCATTTTGTTTGGGTAATGTCGCACATGTACTGGTGCGTTGTGTTGGGTACATGATTAATTTAGTTCTGGTTTTTATTGACAACAACCCCACAGCACATATCACACAGAGCACCAATGACTAGCACATCCTGGCCTTTTCAAATACATCATTGTGACTATCACTTGCACATCTACCATTGAAAAAGTACAACCATTCTCGTGCTCTAGCGCACTTAGTGTGCACATCCTCCGATGAATGGACGTGGCCGTCCACTGACCAACCATGGCTGAACCGTAGGTGGCAAAGAATGGATCCAAGCCATGATATCACAGGCAGGACACAAGTTGTTTGTCATACAAACCATCAGGGTAGCAGTCAAGAAGTTGCACATCCTCGTCTGTGTCCGAGAACGTAGAGTCAGCACCCTCTACGTCAAAGTCCTCTACGTCGTAGAAGACATCTTCCTGCTCCTCCTCACACGCACTGTCTGCCTTTTGACACGCTCCATGTTGACAAGGACACATGTACATCTTCACAATGTGAACTGGCCTTGGTGTCCAATCCTTCCATGTCATGAGGATGTATGTCGCACCGGCTCCAGCCAGGAAAGAAGTCACCGAATCCATGGTTTTCTGTACCGGTGTGATAGTGAGTACACTAAAGTGAAGATGTGTTGAAGAGAATGAACCACAGGGAAATCCACGTCCTTTATACCTAAATGTAACATATTCGTTTCGTTCATTTCCTCCAGCGCAATTTCATGTTTTAGTAGTGTGATTATGTGTACTGCTTGCACTCACATAAGCAAGGGTTCAACACTTCTTCACAAGAGAACATGGATTATGGAGAATTCTATTCAAAACTTGCAAAAACACTCTGGCTTTCATCACCCCATGAGAAGCACCCTACCCCACGTGCACTACCCCCATAGTTTTGCTGGCCCTGCAACAGTCCTACTGGTCAAAACCTAGGCCCTCTGACAACCCTTGCATACACAGTGGAGGAGGTAAGGCAAGTTCCTCCTCTTCCAATGTGGTCCTTCCTCTTGTAACCACGTGTGCTTCAACCCTAAACCATGTTGGCCATGACATGCAACACACACATGGCGATAGGAGTGGAGGAATGAGTAACCCTGAAGATGTCAGAGATGAAGAGCACTAATGAGCACGTTTTGCAACAACATGGCAAACTTACCTTTTAGAAGACAGCGAGCTCGTCATCCCACTCCTCTGCGCACTCCTCCCACCTGTCCATGACACAAGCTTGTTGCTGTTCACGAACTGTTCTTGTCTCCCATTCCCTCTGTTGCTTCGGGTCAGTGAAATGTTCACCTTCCTCGAGCTCCTCATCATCCGAGTCACTTAGACCGTGCCCTTCACGGACACAGATATCTTCCTGCGTAGAGTCATAGCCTGCTGCCTCGGGGTCATACTCAGCGTCGTTAGTTGGACCGACTCGCCGCTCCTATTGCCCTTGCAGTTGCCTCAACGAATGCACAGGCTGCAGCAGCAACTCTGTTTGCTGTTTCACTGGTGGTCCTGCGCCCTGCCTGCCCCGCCCATCCCCAGCCTGCGCCAATCCCCAACACGCTGGTCCCTGGACTGTCGTCTGAAAGGAGGACAATGGTTTGTGATGTTGTGCCTGCAGCACGTGAACTAGCTGCGGTGTTGCTGGGTGTACCTGTGACAGCATAAGCAAATTCTGCTGCAACAGTCGCCGCTTCTCTCTCTGCTTGGGTCTAAGCTGGAGGCCACGTACCAGCGTAGGCCTCTGCCCTCACGAAATCTTGTGCGTGTTGTAGTCGGCGTTACAGAGCATTGGCTGCTGCCTTAGCTGCATGAACCACAGCAGGCTCGTTCTTACACTTTTTCTTTGTGTGTCCCTTTTGGCCGCACTGGCGCCAAATGTAGTTTTTGCGCCGCTTGTCCACGCGCTCCACGTTTAGGTCCTGGCTACTGCCACAGCACACCCTCCAGGATTTTGAGCGACGCTGGGTTGACGCCAGGCATGGGGAACTTGTAGGTGCGCCTGTATGCCATGCGTGTTAGACCAACGTTGCACAGTGCCTCGGCTTGCTCCCCACGACTGATGAAGAATGTGCATGCATGCGCACAGAGCCCCCCCCACTCCTTCCACGCACTGCAAGTGTACGTTTGGTCCTGCATGTTCACCATACGTGTTCTGTTACTGGGCCCTGTCACGTTGCAACTCTCGAGCTCTTCCTCGACGACGTTGTAGTTGTGCGCAAGGACACCGCTATTCAGGAGTCACTTTGTCGGTGTTGGGGCAAGTTGACCCTCGCACGATTTGCTGAGTTTGCATCTGTCTGCAAGCAAGCGTTGCACCCATAAGTACATAGACACGAAGGAGTAGAAGGGAAACAGTTTCCTGCACTCAACGATGCGGGCGTTCAAAGAATCCGCCGCGTTCAAAGTGGTATATCCACCACGGTTGAGTGGAATATACAGCCGGGCCCAAAGCTCCTTCAGGATGCCGCCCACCCCGTCTGCTCCAAAGAGGTACACTACAGCGCGGGAGTTGACGGCACGCAGCTGTTCTTCACACCGCCTCCATTCCGCGGGTGTGAGAGCATGTTCTAGCTCCCAAAAATCAGCACCCAGCTTGCTTTCCGAACTTTTGCCTTATATTCTACCGCAAGTGATAGCAGCAGTAGGTGTGATGAGCCCCGGGCAGCTCCTTGTACACGACATTCAAAAAACATTTGTCACGGTCAAGAATGACGACCGTGCCTTTTTCTGCCGTTGTATACGCGATTGCCAGCTGCTCCAAAAACCACTTCCAATTCTCTTCATTCTCCCCTCGCACCATGGCCCACACCATGGGGACAGTGTTGTCATTGGCGTCAAAAAACTGACAGATGAGGAGCACCTGTTTGTGTCCATTCTTGAGATGCGTGCCGTCCATCGTAAGGATTCGACGTGCGTGGTGGAACCCGAGGACAGTAGCACCTGGGACGACAAACGCCCTGATGAACACGCCCTCCTTGGTCGCCTCCGCGACTGCATGCGTGTTCTGGTCCACACGCTTCAGCTGCAGAGCACGTGACAGAATTTGTAAGAAAGTCGAGGCATACATGGAAAAAACTACTGCACTGAAAAAAGTGAACAATACGTACATCTTACAGTACAGTGGGAAAAGACTCCATGATAAGGCTTTGGGGCCGATGATGTTTTCCTACGCCTTACTCTTCACCCGGTACATCGTGTTCTTGTCGATTGCTTTGCCTGTGGCTTTGCAAACAACGGCAGCCAATGTCTTCACGTCAGCTGTGGGGTTCCGCTTCAGCGTCGACTCAATCTGCCACGCCACCCACTTCACAGTCTTCGCCAGGTCTCTGCGATCAACACTTGGGACACACTTGTGTCCGTCGACAAACTCGTTCACCATAAAACCATCGCCATTTGGCGCCACATGGGTACGGAGTAGCCTCGGGCAATGTTTTTCCTTGAACTTCCCACACGGTGCAGTGAATCGCGTCTTCTCACTACGTGTAGCGGGAGGGCCGGTTCGGCCATCCCACCTCGCCGAAGCGAGGGGTGGTTGCGCACCACCCCTCGCGTCAGCGAGGGCTGGCCGGCGGCCAGCACTTCGCTGGCCGGCGGCCAGCTCGCTGCCGGCCGGCTGGACGGCCGGCGGCCAGCCAAGTGACCGGCCGGCCACCGGCCGGCCAGCCACCAGCCGTCGATCGCGGCCTCAGCCCGATTGGTGGCTGAGGGGCCACGAGGGCCTCGAGGACGAGGCCTCGTGGCCTTGTGCCCTCGCCCCCCTCGCCCTCCTTGCAAAAACAAGCAAGCGAGGACGAGGGATAGGGGGAGCGAGGGTGAGGTCGAGAGAAAGCTGGCGCGAAATCGCCAGCGTGCCTTGCACGCGACGATTTCGTGCCAGAACGGCAAAACATGAATCGAAGTTCATTCTTGACAAACTTCGACATAAAATAAACAAAATAAACGAAACTCGTGCGAACACACGAGTTCGAGGTAAAAACCCCGGTTTGGGTCCCAAAACTAGGGGTTTGGTTAAAAACGGAAATGGGCCTCCGGGGTCTCGAAATATTCGAGTCTCCCCGCTCTGGGTCGTTGATGACGATTGCCCCTCAGTCTTGCGAAGGAGGTAAACCCCTAACGCGGACTAAGAACGCCATTCTGCAAACTCCGACGACGACTTCAGAGCAGGAGCTGGAGACACGACCCGTTACAGTGGTTCTCAGAGCCAGACAACCCTCGCGACCAAGGGTTCGACGGAAACGGTGGCTACAACATAGATAAAACGGCGCCGGTAGCTGCAAGCAGCAGCAGAAACGCCAGAAGGGACTACGGCATCTACACATCACGGATTGAAGTGCCGTAAAGTGCGTTAGAGAGCTTGAAAAAAACTCTGCTTGGTTGAGACTCTTTCTACCAGCCTCTCCTCACTTCCACAGGGCTAGGAAAATTTTTGAGGGGCGGGGTGGAGAGTCCCTACCCTCAAAAACCACAAAATCCTCTCCATCTTCAAGGTTCCTTCAAAACTCATTCATTAAAAATTGGGACAGCGCCCCTCCCCAAGCTAAGGGACTCTCACAACCTGAGAGCACCCTAAAAAGGAGGGTGACACCTTGGGGATTTTTAGCCGCTCCCCCAACGTCGTCGGCTCAAGGAGGACACCGCCAAGGGGCGCAAGACGTGCAAAGAAGACTCAAGAGGAGGCCAAGGAAGACAAGAAGACAGGAAGAAGACAAGAAGTTACAAGAAGGATTGGAGAAGTTGCTAGGAATTGTGTAATTCCTCTCCCAGTTTTTTGTCCTAGCTTTGTGAGCGATACTCACATTTCTTGTCAATTCCTTCTATTGTAATTTTCTGTTTTCCTAGGTACTAGTCCTTGCCAATTGCCGTGAGTCACGGCTTAGGAAGACTAGTTCCAAAATCCACGCCCTTGTGCCGACGTGGCGGCCTAGGAAAGTAGAAATTAGATTTATAGTTGCCTCACCGATCGTGAGAGCGCGACTTTAGGAGGCGATTCCTCCTCAAAGTTCTGGGGTGATCCCTACAACGGTCTTCGCGTGCTAGTTGCACAAGCGACGAGATGGCAAGTGCCGGACCGTCTAGGACCAACAAGGGCAAGGTGGTGACGTTCTCACCATACGTCCTCGGCGGAATCCAAGTTTTGGAAGCCGCCACCGCGAGCACGGTTGCCAACCCAAAGGCAACCGTACCGCCTATGGGAACCGTGCCGCCTAAGGCAACCATACCGCCTACGGTAACCGTGCCGCCTACGGCAACTGACGCCAATCTCGGCGATACCGAGAAGCATGCGGAGGCCGCAAAAGTGCTCGACGAGCATGTCGACGCACACATGGGCGACCCCCATGCGACGGACGACGCGATGGAAGAGGATCTCCCGGAGGAGGACCCCGACGAAGAGCACAACGCCGACGATGGCGAAGGCGATGAGGATCGTGACCATCGCCATCGTCGTGCGGCAAACTCAAGCCGATTGCTCGAGAAGGAAAAGGCGTCAGCCGCATCGCCTGAAGCTGCCGACGGCAGCGAGACTGCCGAGAGCAGCAAGGGCGCTGAAAGCAGTCACACAGGAAGTTCCCGCGAGAACGAGCCAGATGACGACGCCGCAAAAGCAATTCGCGATGGCCGTCGTAGGCTTGCGGAATTTGCTGCTGAGGCGATAGGCCGGCTCGAGATCACCACCGACGGTGGAGATACGGCACCACTTAGAGGAGTGGGGGCGGACCCCCCTTCCTACGATGTAGCGGAAATGGGGCAGGGCAGCGCCCACTCGGGTGCGTCGCCGACGATAGTCTCCTCCGAAAGGTGGGACTCCTTGGAGGCATGTACGCGAACCGTACCATCTTGTAGTGGGTAAGGGTGCACGGAGAACGTGGGGCCTTGGAGGCTATCGCCGATGCTCTGACGACATCAGAGGTGAAGTTTGCGTTCGCCAACCTGCTGGCCCACGTCGGGCAGAGCATCACGGGCCTTGACCGTGATTGCCAGCTACAGTGCCTGGCCACCCATGAGGCAAGCCGCCGATGCAACGACCTCGACAAGGCGTTGCAGAGCGTGACCCAGGTGCGGATGCAACAGCAAGCACAACGTGCCGTAGCTGCGGATGCCAGTGTCGGTAGCAGCGACGACTTGCCTACCTCGACGACTTCGGGGTCGGTCATGAACACGTCCTTCCTCCACAGTGTGGAGATCTTCCGGAAGGGCGTGAAGTTGACCGACTGGCTTAACCGCATGGAGCACGTTCTACGTGTCCACAAGGCTCCAATCAGCCAGTGGGGTGACCTTGCCACAACGCGGCTTGAAGACAAACTCTTCAAGTACGTGGTCAAGGAGTGGACTACGCAGCAGCCGCACCTCGAGTGGCAGCCCATGCCGTGGGAGACTTTTTGCGCGATCATGCGCAAGAAGTGCACCCAACGTAAGGAGGCGCAGCGCGCCTTCCACAAGATCAAGGACTTCTGGCAGCTGGGCACCTCGCTCAAATCCTACTTGAGCGAGTTCACCGCACTCGTGGAGGAAGCCAAAAGCTTCACCGAGGGCAAAAGGACTCAGACGTTCAAGTACCCGGAGTGCATGCTGCTGGAGGACTTGCGTGATGGTCTCGCTAGCGAACAGCTGAAGGACAAGACCACTACGATAGCCACTGGCCAAGCTTGGACAAGCTGGAGGGCGTTGCGCGAATACATGAGCGAAGTCTATTCGGCGAACCCGAAACACTACTCTGATGCACGGCCGAACGCGCGTGCACATCAGGGTCGTGACATGCGCGTGGACGCTGTAGGGGCTGGTGGGTTAGCTGGACAGCGAGGCGGGGCCAAGGGCAAGCAGCCTACAAACCCTCGAGCCAAGAAGGCTGGTGGATACAAGGGTCCTAACAACAAGCGCAGCCGCAAGAATGACGAGCTGCAGGCGGCGCGTGAGCATTGCAACGCAGCCTTCCGCGAAGGGCTTTGCCACAACTGCATGCAGCCGGGCCACATTAGGGCCCAGTGTCCTGAGGCTGCTGGTGGTGGACAAGAGGCCGCGGCGCTAGCTACAGCAGCAGCACCTCGTGGGGATGGTGCAGCAGGAGGCTGCGGACAAGGCCGTGGACAGGGTCGCGGTCGCGGCAATGGGCCCGGCCGTGGTAACGGGCAGGGCCGTGGGGCGGGTTTTCCCCACCCCTGAGTGACGTCAGTGGGGACCACTTAGGGGTAAAACTAGATCACGAGTGTGAGTTTATGTTTTCAGACGAGGATGTTAAACAATTTGAGTTTTTGACGAGTTCAAATTTCTCTGTTGTTTTCTCCCCTCTTATTGAACCTCATTCTACACTTGCTGATCGACATTCCCCACTAAATCTTGCATCACTAGACGAGATGCATGACCAAACCTGCTTAGTGGTGGCAACACCAACCACTGTGCAAGAATTGTGTAACACATTGATTGAAGCAAACGCCCGCAAAGCAATGAGTTCAATCACGTTCGCAATACCTTTAGTCGATGATTTCGACCCAGTCAAATTTAAAGACTGGAAGGTGCTAGCCGAATTCACACATGCCCACAAGATGTGGACTTGAGTGGGTGAATCATGGGAGCTGCGACGCCCGTCGTACATATTCCGTGTTTATCACAAACTCGGCTTACCGTCGTCGAGTCTTTTCACTCGGAAGAGTGGGGGCTACATGACGATGCAGTTCAAAGGACACCTAGTTGGTGCTCCCGTGAACGTACTGGCTGACACTAGAGGGGACGACTCTTTTGTTAGCCTTAGCTTTACCCGACAGGTTGGCATGAAGTACGAGCCATCAAATGGCGCAGTTGTTGTCGGTGACAACCGTACAGTACCCGTGGTCGGTACTTGTAAAGCAAAAAATTGTATTCAAGGGTACACACAGAGTGTCACGTTGAAGGTACGCAACCTTCTTGACCCGTTTGACGTGGTGCTAGGCGATCCCTGGCTCCGTGACAACAAGGCTCTAATGTGCTTTGAATCAAAGCGTTTGATCCTCCGAAAAGGACAACGCCGCTTTACGTTGATTCCGAGTACGGAATTATCACCAACCCGACTCAAAGTTCATGCCAGCATGTCTGCAATGCAGGGCAAGAGACGTATTCGACAAGGTTGTCGATACTTCTTGGCTCAGCTGCAGAAAGTGGAGGACGACGTGACGAAAGACACGCCACAAGAGATCAGATATCTATTGGTGGAGTTCTCGGATGTGTTCCAAGACCCACCGGCTGAGCTTCCACCAGAAAGACACATGGGCCACACGATTCTGCTGCAACCGGAGGCGACTCCTCCGTTCAGACCCATGTATCGCCTTAGTCCAGCAGAAAGGCGGGAGGTCGAACGCCAAATCAAAGAATACCTTACAAAAGGGTGGATCGAGCCCAGTAGCTCCCCGTACGGTGCGCCGATCCTTTTTGTGAACAAAAAGGAAGGTGGTTTACGCATGTGTGTGGATTACCAGGCGTTGAACAAGCTGTCGGTGAAAAATCGATTCCCCTTACCGAGGATCGACAACCTTTTTGACCAGCTCCAAGGCGCAAGATTATTTTCGTCCTTGGATTTGTCTCAAGGGTACCATCAAATCCGCATCACGGAAGATGATGTGCCCAAGACCGCATTTCGAACACACATGGGACACTATCAGTTTCGAGTGTTGTGCTTCGGGCTTACAAATGCCCCGGCAACCTTCCAAGGAGAAATGAACCGAACGTTCGCCAAGCAACTCGGACAGTTTGTCTTGGTTTACCTCGATGACATCTTAGTTTTCTCCAAATCAATGAAAGAGCACATAGAACATCCGTGCAAAGTTCTCGCGATCCTTCGGGAACAGAAGTTCTATGCGAAAGTGAACAAGTGCAAGTTTGCACAAGATGAGCTTGAATACCTTGGACACATCGTCGGCAAGGACGGCATCCGTGTCGACCCACAAAAAGTCCAAGCCATTGTGGACTGGCCACGCCCCGAAAATGTTGGGCAGATTCGGTCTTTCCTTGGCCTTGCAAACTACTTTCGACGGTTTATGCAAGGGTATTCGACCCTGGTAGCACCGCTAATCAGGCTCACGCAAAAAGACGTTCGTTGGGAATGGACGTCTGATTGCGAGAACGCTTTCCTCAAGGTCAAAGAGCTTCTCTCCACAGCGCCCGTCCTAGCTCTTCTGGATCCATCGCAATCGTGGGAGGTTCGATGTGATGCGTCGGTAGTAGGACTTGGAGCCGTCCTCATGCGAAACGGTCACCCAGTTGCGTATGAGAGCCCAAAGCTCATCCTCGCGGAAACGGTGTACACGAATGGGGATCAAGAGCTCCTTGCGGTAGTACACCCTTTCAAGATGTGGCATTGCTACCTCGAGGGTGGTGAAGGGGGTGTGACGGTCGTGACCCACCATAATCCATAGATGTTTTTCCAAACGCAAACCGAACCTGTCAAGACGACAGGCGCGTTGGAGCGAATACCTGAGTCGATTCTCGTTCACATGGGAATGTCGGCCAGGACGCATCAATGTGGCCGACCCACTAAGCCGACAGCCTGTGAAAATTAAAGTAACCACCGAGGTCAGTGGGTGTTTTATGGCCATTGCAAAAGCAACCGTACAACCACGAGATCCTCATGCACCTCTGCAGCAATCACCACGAGAGATTATCCATTACAACGGTTTGTAAACAGGATCCAGATGGGATACTGTGTGGATTCTTGGTTTCAAGACTCTCGAAATCTAGACGAGTACGGCTTGGTGGAGGCCGCAGGAATCTTCTGGCACGGAGAACAAGTTGTTGTGCCAAACTCGGGAGACCTTCGAGCAAAGGTTATCTCCCAGTTTCACGACCCGCCGGTCGCAGGTCACGTGGGACCCCGAAAGACCGGACAGGCACTCTCGGACCACTATTGGTGGCCAGGGTGGAGTGTTGATGTCCGTAAGTATTACATGACATGCGACCCATGTCTTCGGAATAAGGTTAGTAACAAGGAGCCTACTGGACTCCTCCAGCAGCTTCCCATTCCTGGGACTCCATGGGAGTGCGTCAGCATGGACTTCATTACTTGTCTTCCAGACACGGCCCATGGCCATGACGCAATACTAGTGGTTGTGGATATTTTGACGAAGATGACACACTTCATTCCTACAACCACTGACGTGAACACAGAGGAGACTGCTTGTCTCTTCTTTGAGGGTGTCGTAAAGTACCACGGCTTGCCGCTGCGCATTATCTGCGATCGAGATTGAAAATTTGCTAGTAAGTTCTGGCAAAAGATGCACGAGTACTTCAGCAGTGAGTCGCAAATGTCGACAGCATTTCACCCTCAAACTGACGGACAAACAGAGCGCATGAATCGCACTCTGGAGCAGATGCTCCGCATGTACGTGGACCCTGCCATGAATGATTGGGAGGAATTCCTAGCACCGGCAGAGTTTCCGGTGAACAACTCGGTGAACGAGTCCACACAGTTCACACCGTTTGTGTTGAACAGTGGTCGGCATCCAGTGGTACCCTCTTTATTGGTGAAGAGTGGGAGTATAGGAGGGTAGGTTCCTTCCGCTCAAGCCTTTGCCGAGCGCATCGACTCCTTGTTACAGGAGGCGAAGGGTCACCTTCAAGCAGCTCGGCAGCGACAAAAGGCATATGCCGATAAAGGTCGCCGGGAAGTCTCGTTTGACACTGGTGACAAAGTACTGCTTAGCACTAAAAACCTTCGGCTGAAGTCGCCAGGGGCAAGAAAACTTCTATCGAAGTGGATTGGGTCGTTTCCCATTGTGGCACGCATCGGGCCAGTGGCATACCGATTGCTACTTCCGCCGAGTATGAAGATACATGACGTGTTTCATGTGAGCCTGCTGGCTCCATACACGGGAGAAGGAGTCGTTCAGCCACCGCCAGCAGTCCTGGCTGCCGATGGCCAATACGAGGTCCTTTGCCTACTCCAGCACCGAGAGCGTACTCTTCGGTCGCGCGTTGTCAGGGAGTACCTTGTTCATTGGGCCTGTTGTGGACCTGAACATAATTCATGGGAGCCCGAATCTCGGTTGCCCACAAGGGTGGTCAACGAGTACTGGAGCGAGCTTGCAGCTGGCACAGATTGACGCGTGGCAGGAGGTACCACCTGAATGTGGAAAAAGTGAACAACATTCCCACAGGGAAGCATTCATGGACAGCGACCATAGGAGGTTGGGGACGCCCAACATGGTTGTCGCGCGGACGCTCCAGCCTAAAGTGGGGAGGCCGCTAGCCGTGCTGACCTACAAGCTGCAGCTTAGGTCAAAGTACCATGCACGTGTTCATGTTAACCTGGTGATTGAAATTATTAATTTTCTTTCACAATGTTGATGACTCACTGACTGACAATCCTACTTGTTGTTCATGAACCGGGACGGTTCATAATAAGTGGGGAGGAATGTAGCGGGAGGGCCGGTTCGGCCCTCCCACCGTGCCGAAGCGAGGGGTGGTTGCGCAC
>SZWC01014717.1:21432-33191 GCA_023375785.1 Penium margaritaceum
CCCCCCCCCCCCTTTGCCACCACTCAAGTGCATAGGGAAGATGCATGAGGAAGCGCATAGCTCTCGCCCTTCTGGTCGGCGGATTACAATGACACTGCATAGAAGGCATTCTGTGGAACATTCTTTGACGTTGACAAATCAGTCCACAGCTGTAGGTTGTTATTAAAGAATTCATTGTACACCTCTTAGTGCACCTCTCACGTATACTTGTGGGATCAGGGGGGGAGGGGGGGAGGGGGGGCGGGGTGAAGGGGAGGTTGAAGTGTGTGCGCGAACTTGGTAAACATTTTTGTATCAGACTGAATATTTCAATCACTGTCGCAAAGCCTATTGCTCACTTTGTGGGTCATGAAGTTTTCGAAAGTAGTCATCTGGAGACCAAATTGTCACATAGTAGCCAGAAGTAGGTCTTGTTCAAGCTTTGAGTATGTGTTCACTTCCTAGAGTTGAGAAATCTAATGGCAAGATTTGAATCCAAAAATGAATGTGTATCATAGTAAAACAATTTTCAACGAGAATAAATATCACAAACCCTTGTAAGTTGTCTAAAAATATGTTCTCTTTTGGTTTGTATTCAAACAATAGATGAAGGACATTTCCCATAAGTTATAATCAATGGAAGAGGCCTTTCTGAAAAAGTGTGTATGGAAACATCGGAATCTTTATC
Source organism: Penium margaritaceum (assembly GCA_023375785.1). Classification (NCBI taxonomy): domain Eukaryota; kingdom Viridiplantae; phylum Streptophyta; class Zygnematophyceae; order Desmidiales; family Peniaceae; genus Penium; species Penium margaritaceum. The sequence goes on from SZWC01014717.1 coordinate 22,100, forward strand.
TTTGTGAAGGTTCTCATGACCTTCCATTTTCCGCTGTCAGCATGTCAAGAAATTTCTTGGTATTCTCTTGTGTATGTCCTATTGACCCGGGAGGTCATGGTGAGGTAGTGAACTCTCTTGGTAATGGGAATGGTTCAGATTTTGTACATGTTCCAAAAAAATCACAAAGATCCACTAATGATATGGCATGTACAGACAGATGTTCCTCAGTGTCTTCTTCGAGGACGATACCCTTGACAAGTGGCTTGGGTAAGGCATTGAAACCTGGTTTTTTTAGTGGAACTGTGAATTTTAGCCAATGGAGGCACAATAGCAATGCAAAATGGTGTTCCTTGACAAAAGCGTGCCAAGAATTTCTCTTGAATTGAATATTGTAAGGGAAAATGGTGTGTTTTTCCCTGTTAGCGGAATGGTGCATTTTTTCTTAAGTGTTAATGGAAATCACAACTTACTTCCAATGATTTTCATGTAAGATCATATATTTAGTGTTTCAAAAATGGAACCCTATCATGCAAATAGTACAAGAGGAGTAAAACCTCAGAATTGCTTATTCCTTCCACGAGATCACCAATGTATTCAATGCAAGTGACATGGTGTTGACACCCAAGGTGATTCTCCAGCTTAGACCACTTTAATTGTGAGCATGATACAACTTTTTGGTGGATGCACCAAACAATCTCATGGAAAATTTTATGCTTTGAATAAATTAATAGAATTTGAGATCGTATATTCTGGAAAGGCACTGTCAAAAGGTGACATGGTCTTGACAGTGACATGAGAGACAACGTGTGATACAAGTTTTTGAAAGAAATAAGATATGATGATTTGGAACAAGATCATGTAGGTAAGAGAGTTGTTTTGCATTATGATGAACGTAAGAAATAGCTGTACATGCCAGGCAACCAATGCCGCCTCCTTAAGAATGAGAAAAAAATGGAAGTTAAGGATATGTTTTCTCAGCAAGCATGTTTTAGGTCTTTGTGCCTCCCAAATATAATTTAAAGCTGGCATCCAATTCACATGGGCTTTGTGGAATTTCATTGAGTTCATCCAACCAAATCATGAGTGTTGAAAGAGGTCCAATTGACCTATGTGTGGTCATGACGTTGTAGCTGTAAACCAGAATGAATGATGCCTAAAAATTATACTACATGTATTGAGGATGTTAGGAAGAGGAAATGCATGAACACTAATTACTAGGAGACGATCATGTTTGAAATAAATACAAAAATGTAGTGTGGTCAGAGAGAGAATTTGCAGGGAAGTACATTTTTTTGGCCGTAGGGACATTCCTTCCGGAAGGGGGAGGGATCATCACCACAACAACCAGTTGAACATGTGCTACACAAACATTGAGACATTCATTTTTGCACTTTATTTGAAACTGGCAAGAAATCATTGACAATGTACGTCTCAAATGGCATCAACCATGCCAGTGGTACAGATATGTGCTGGTTTTTAAAGAAGTAATACCAACAAAGTCAAATACACTGAGGTTGTAACTACCTCATCTTGGTAAGAACTGCAATGTGTGTTCCACATATGGTGTTGTGCAAAGAGGGGCAAAGGCCACAAGAGCCATGTAACGGTTGATTATTGTACATAATCAATATGGAATAATCTTGTGTATAACAAGAGTTCATCAACATGCTAGAATGCATGAAGTTGTATTCTTGCTATACAATCAAGTACATGATGTTCAACTCTCTTTGAGAAAGGAAAACTTGGGACGGTTTGAAGTAAAGCAGGAAATGCATAGCCTACGAAACATTCTTGAGGTTGAAATTGGTCTTCATTTTTTTTGGTCCACTTCATGAACTCCACACTCATGTTTGAAGGAGTCAAGAGTCCGAAAAATGCTTCTAGGCTATAGTCTGGTTTGGCTCTAGCCTGGAGAAAGATCATTTGGTCGGATTGGAGGCAAAAGGGTTGCTGTGATGGAAAATCCACCAAGTCACTCATCCACTCTGAGAGTGATACTAAGGTCCCATTTCCTCGTGACCATACCACGTGGAATGATTAGTTTCAAGTTGCATGTTCTAAACATGGACCTATGATGACCATGTCTGTCTTGTCGTATCACGTCACAGTCAAAATCGTTGAGGCAGCTCGTCACTCAGCCTCCTTAGACTAAGTTTTTAGAGGGCTTCCATTTCAGTCCCATAGTTCATCGTCAAATGGCCATGACCTTCATAGATGAGGATGATGTCGATTTTTGTGTTGAATTGGCCGTCATAGTTGTAGTAACATTTGAAAGAAAAGAAATTGAAGAGAGCACATCAATGTGTTTTATGAATGTTACATATGTTTCAAGTGGAATATTTTCCAATGTACCACATGTAAAACATCGTGGAATTATCTCTTAAAGAGTATTGTAGCCTCTCCACGTGGATTTAACACGTCCCTATATTGTGGATAGTTGGACCAAATGGATTCAGGGTTGGAGAATCCTCGACCACTTTGGTGTTGGTCCACTAGGTCAAGCTTCCCGTCCAAATTTTTGAACTGGTATGATAACGCCACGATGTGAGTCCCTCTATGGACGCCATTTGATTCACTCTTGTATGGCTTGAGTATAGCACAAGCCGACTTCTCCACATGGTTTGAATAGGTACCTGAATTGTGGGCAGTTGGACGGGATGGATTTGGTGTTGGAGATCCTCAACCATTGTGGTTTTGGACCACTGAGTCGTGCTTCTTGTTTAATTTATTACCTTTCTTGTTCGATTCTAGTTATAATACATGATTGTTTGCAAACTCATGACTGTTTGAGAACGATCAGTACTATAATAACACATTAAGTTTTACCTCGTGGTAAAATAAAACATTTAGGTACCCTGGGTTCAAAGACCATCATCCCCAAACCGCCCTCCGTTATAAATCTGGTCAAAATTCTCACTGCTTTCAGTTTCTGGTCATTAGAAGCCCTGAATTCACCTTTTTGGTCATAAGATGCCCCAGTTAACATTCTTGGGTATGTTGTGTTGGTGTAGAAAACCCTGGCATGAAGGGGTGTTCGGAGCTAACATGATGTACGCCAACCAAGGAATAGACCGTCAACAAGTTTTGAGAGTTGACTATCATTTTACTCCGTGATCATTGTACACTATCCCGTTGAGGCAAAAATATAAAATATTTAACTCATAACTTTGTTTTGAGAATGCCCTTAAGTTGTACAATGGAAAACATTGAAAAAATGACCATGTACCAAATGGGGTACCTTGTGATGAACACTCTTACTGCATGGCGTCTTCATCCTTGATTTTGGAAGTTGCGACTCATTGAGGCCAAAAATGACCTCAGTGACCTTCTAAAGTGTTTCGTCCCTTACGTACACAAGTCCCTACAACTTGTCAGTGGGCATTTCTGTCCTAGAATTCATGGCCCACCACGCGGTGACTTCAGGATGTTTCCACCTTTTGGCCAAAAGCTTTTTGGCCAACTTCTCCAGCCTCTGGTGTTCCGCTCCCAAAGATTCAGACAACTTCGACCATTTTCCAGAATGGTTGAACATAGGTGTCAAGAACCAAATTGATGTGTCGATGCTTGACTTTTATAAAGAAGCATCAAGATATTCTTGAAGCCACCCGACTTCTCGGTGGAGCTTCTCAAATCCGCCACTCATGGTGCAACCTCGCACGCGTCGCTTGGCTCAAACACCGATGACCCAAATTCTGCCTCATTCTCATTCTCGACATTGTATGTATGTGCTCGACACACTCGACACTTTTCATTGAAGTAAACTTGTTGCTTACTACATGTTATCCAATTTTCCCAAAATCTCAAATTGTCTTTTGTCCCGCACCTCATCCATGTGAGCCACCTACGTTCCACTCAATGCAACATTTGGTATCAGAGCGTAGTAGCCCTGGAGGGGCAACCAACGCATTAACTACCTTGCAACAGCCTCACACAAGTTCTCAGCGTATCCCCACCATTCAGAAGATCGCAAACCTTGTGATGACACCGATGAATAGAGCAAGTGCACTCGGCGACGAGCAGCAGTTCCCGATTAGTACTTTGGTGATGGTGGAACAGCAAACTGTTAACAATGACACTCTCCAGGCAAACCAGGCAGTGGCAACCTTCACAGCAAATGACGTAGAACTGACAAACCCAATGGCTATTCCAGTGAGGGACTCTTTGGGCTCGGCAAACCCTTTGCCCACGCCGCAACCCATTGGGACAACACCTGGCGCAATGAGAGGCACTGGTCAACAAGCGCGAATCAACAAAAACCTATACCAAAAACTGTTGAGACTCTAGAGCCTCAACAACCATGTGCTCCAACATATCAACATAGCAATGGAGGAGCTTTGAGGTTCTTACGTGCATGAAGCATTGCTCATTGAGAGAATTGTACCACTCTTGATTGAACCCCAGATTTGACTGGCACTCTCTGAGCCGTTTTATTTCATGAATGCCAAGGGGCCGACAGTCAGGATGTGGCTGACAAATTTAAAGTTGTAATTCACCACTGTTGGGGTCAACAGCGCCAACAGGAAGATTGACCTCACGGCCTTCCTTTTCCATGGCACGACTTTTAGCTGATGGTCTGATGTAAAGACCGTCCAAGGAAACTGGGAGACAAGCAGAGCTGCATCAATGCATCTCGTGATCGCCCTCCCATCGTCAACCACTGTGTACTACCTCTTGAACAGATCAATCCGACCTGGCATGACTCTTTCACGCCACCGGAGGCATGGAGCGACTTTGCGTGCGCTACACTCCCCTGCTTTGGGAAGTTGGATGAGAACTCTAACATACAATATAGACCCTAACGTCGGCATTAGCAGGCCAGCGTGGCAGAGTACATCAGGCATTTCTGCAAGATCATCACCGAAAGTGGCCTCACCCTTGACAAGTTGTGCTTCTACAACAACGGCCAGAAGCGCGCTGTTTGGTGAGTAATTGCCATTTTTGGTACCCAAGATGACCTTCCGCGAATGATTGCATCAACCGACCGCATCGACAGCATTGACTACAATAATCTGATACAGGAATCCAATGGCTGGTGATCCCAATACCACAATCCTTATCATGGTGGAGGGAAGTCATCGTCGACAGAAACCTCGTCTCCGATGGAGATAGATGCCGTCGATGAGCGCAGTCAACGGCTTTACGTGACTGGCGAAAGTGGCAACATCAAGCTAAAAAGGGGGAGACGTTCCACAAAACGAGTGAGAAGTTGGTAAATTCGAAATGACAGGAGCTGATGGTGAGGCTCTTATCTGGTCAGAAGATTCTACGCTGACCAATCGCCCATCTGAGCTGCTCACACCGTCCTAGATGAGGGCTCCTAAGATTGCACAATTTGACGAGGGATAGGAGGAAGACCAACGGTGATACTATTACGAGTACGACCAAGGGGTTGTAAGAGTTGCACAATGGTACCGGCACTACTGGATGGAGGAGCTTCTCACAAGCTCGTCATCAACGACATGGTTTGGAAGCTGGGCTTGTAGTCCAAACCAGGGTTCTTGAAAGGAAAACTATCGACGAACGACTATAGACCCGTCACATTTGCAAACCAATCCAGCTACAAATTGGGGATCTGAAGGACGTACTAGCATGAAGGTCTTGCCCAATGAGTGACCCTAGAATCATCCTCGGGCAATATTTCTTGTAACGGCACAATCCACAGGTTGATTGAAGCACCGGAGCAGTGTATGTGAGCATTAATGGCGGAAAGCGACATCTGCCTGTGGTTGAGCGACCTATGATGCAGCAATGATGACGTGAAGCAGCAGAGGTGGAAGCAACAAAGGAAGTTACGACAACCACAAAAGGCCAATCGATATCTATGGACGTGGCCAAGCGATGCCTGAAACACGGTGCTCAAGCGTGGCTAGTCCACGTGGAGGCAAGGGAAGCGAAGGAAATCATAGCTGCCGAAGCAACACCAATGTCATTGACCTCTAAGAAGTTTGCATCTACATTGTAAGAGTGACAAAAATCTCGTGGCGTGATGCCACGTGATCTACGCCAACCCTACATGTTTTGAGTGAACCATAGGCCGAAATTAGCATGGACTTTGTGACGGGATTGTGCGCCACTCCTGAAGATTATGACGACATCCTCGTTGTGATGGATAGATTTTCCAAAATCTCACACTGCATCCCGAGGAAAACCACTATCACCACAAAAGAAACAGTGAGGCTGTATCTAAATCAAATTCTATGACTACATATAATACCATGTACCATCGTCACGACCGAGACGGCCTATTCACCAGCTGTTTTTGGCGAGAGTTAATGACATGTTACAACAGTTGGATCCAGCTATCAACGGTGTTCCATCTTCAAACAGACGGACAAACCAAGCAAACCAACCAAATGCTCCAACAACATCTTTGAAACTTATGTAAGCCACACGGCACTGATTATGCAACAGAATTGCCGACCGCCGAACTCACATACAACTCTGCCGCTTCCACCACAATGGCTAAAATACCGTTCAAAGTGGTGTACGGCAAGCTTCTCACCACACCAATTTGATTGCAGGGTTAGAGAAACATTTTGGTGGTTGACATCCACCACTGGGATTTCACCAGAATCTGGGAGGAAACACGGTAGACCCTCGTGAAGACACAAGTAGCTATGAAGTAGACAACCAACGACATCGTAGCAATGACGTGTTTAGTGTTGTCATTCACATCCTCCTCAGCTCAGCAAACATCACACTCTGCAGAAAGGACTTTGCAAAACTCAAACCCTACTAGTTGGGACCGTTGGAGAACAAGCTAATACAAACTTCAATCGTCGCTCGACTCCTCGACAGCATGGCGATCCACCAAGTCTTCTACACCAGCAAGCTAAAAATCTTTTGGAACCCCACTCTGATTTTCCCCGGCTGAGACGTGGCACCTCCACCATTGGTACAAGTGCACAAGGTTGCGGAGTAGGTGAAAGACATCCTCGGACATCAACCCCGTGGAGAAACCACCAAGAATCTGGTCAAGTTGCATGGCCACAATGCTGCGCACAACAGTTAGGAGCCCTACAATAACCTCCGGGGCATTGGTCATCTGATCAACGGCTACATTTGTAGTCACCGGTCTACAATAGCTACTGCGCCGAGACGTTGCGACTAAAAGTGGGAGAAGTGTTACGTCCCTGACGTACACGAGTCCCTACAACTCGCGAGTGGGATTTTTTTCCTTTACATTCATGGTCCACTACATGGAGACTTCAATGTTTTTCCGCCGTTCGGCCGAGGACATTTTGGCCAAATGTCTCGACCTCTTCCTCCATACCAGACATACACAAGTCCCTAATCTTTTCCAGTGGAAGTTTTTTTAATTACACAAATAGCCCACCGCGTAGCGACATCTCAATTTCCACTTCGATGGTTGAGGGCAATTCGGCCAGCTGCAATTGCCCCCCCCCCCTTGGCGATCCTTCTTGCAGTTTTTGACACCTTTGGTGAATTTAAAAAACTATCAACAAAATTCTCACAACCTTTCGGTCAACTTGTCGACGCATCAAAAATATTAAGATTTATAAAGATGCATCTTGCATCTTCGTCGTTGATCTTCAAAGCACCCCGATTCATCGGCAAAACTTCTTGATCCAACCACTCACGACGTGACTCTACACGTGTCGCTCGACAATCAACTCAATGACGTCTCATTTGTAACTCGACGCTTGTACATGTGTTTGATCATTTTGACACATGTCATTGAAGTACACTTACCGTTAACAATATATTGCTCTAGTGTCCCAAACACTCAAATTGTGTACTGCCTTGCAACTTCTACCTGTTCACCATCTACACTCCATTTGGCATAACACATGGAATCAGAGTGAATGGAAGACGAGAACGTGCCTATGCATGCAAATCCTGAAGCAACAATGAATGCCGGTGAGGCAGGCTGTGCGAAAGCTGGGTCAACAATGACAGCTCCGACGACCAACCCGGTCACGGATCCGACGGCCGGTGACCAACTGCCCTTAGCGACAGCCTCAACGTGTGCAACGGGAACGACAGGAAGCACCGGACAACAAGTGTGGACCAGTAAGGAACTAGCAAAACATACCTCTGCGCTCAAGGGGATCAACAACCATTTTCTCCAACAACTCAACATTGCGATGGAGGCTCTACGCAGCGCAATTACACGGAAGGCAGTGCTCTCCAAGACTAATGCCCAACCGACAATCAACCCAATATTCATCCGGTCTCACCCGAACCACTCGATCTTGAAAATTCTAAGGGGCCGATGGTTTGGATGTGGCTGATGAGCCTGGAGGTGTACTAAACCAGCTGTTGGGGTGAACGACGATCGGAAGAATATTGACCTCACGACCATGCTTATGCGTGGCACGACACTAAGTTGGTGGCCTGACCTAAAGAAAATCCGACGGTAGTAGGAGACCGACAAGGGCTCATCAACGTCAAACGACGCCCGTCTCATATCATCGACCGCAATTATTCTACCCTTGGAGTACATGAACCCGCAATGGCAAGACTTGCTGAAGCCACCAACCGACTGGAGAGAATTTTTGCTTGCAATGCTTGCACGTTTTGGAAAAATAAAGAAGAAGTTTGCCACTCAGCATAAGCTCTAGTGTCTCCGTCAACAGACGAAGGTGGTAGAGTACTTGTGGAGATTTTGCGAGATCATCACTTGTGCAGACATCACCCCCAATGGACTCTGTTTTCACTACAACAGTGGCCTCAAACGAGACATCTGGTGAGCATTTGCCATTTTCGGCATCCATAATGATCTACCATGAATGATCGTAGCAGTAGAAAGGATCAACAACACCTACTGAAACGCTCGGGTCCAAGAAGCCTACAGCTAGCGACCTCCCAACCACAATGATCATGGGATCAGCAAAAGCCAGTCAAGGGACTTAACTTCGATGGAAATGGATGCCGTTGACCAAAGATAAACATGTAGCTGCTACAACTGTAGAAAGACCTGGCATATTCCTCAAAACTGTCGAAGTAGACAGCAGGCCAAAAAAAGGGGGGAAATTCATAGAAAAATGCGTCAAGAAACGGCAAAGGATGGGAATGAAAGGCGAAAATCTTGTCCAAGAGGAGCGATCTGCACGGATGATCGCCCATCTGAATGGCTCACGACGTCGTAAAGGGTTTTTTAGATCACAAAGTTTGACGAGGTGTACAAGGACGACCAACTGGTGATATTGCTAAAAGTGCAATTTCGAGGTTGTCGGAGTCACACAACGGTACGGGAGCTATTGGATGGAGGGACCTCTCACAGTCGTGTAAGCAACGACATGGCTCAAAAGCTGGGTTTGTAAATTAGACCAGGGGTGATTGAAGGAAACACCGTCAATGGGAGATTACAGATACGGAAACTCTGAGAACTACAACGAATGCAAGTATGAGACTTGCGGGATGTAATGGTTTAGAGATCATGTCCAATGAGTGATCACAAAATCATTATCGGACGTGATTTCCTATACCATCATTATCAGACTGGAACAGTAGCAATGTGTACGTGGAAGGCAACAGCGCCAAGCGACAACTACCATCCATGGGGCAAAAGACGATAACAGAAGCAGTAGAGGTGGATGCAGCAAAGGAGGCCGCATCTACCAAGAAGTGACTACCAGTGCAGACAAGCGTACTCAACATGGCCAAGTAGTGTATCCAACAAGGGGCTCATGCATGGCTTGTACAGCTCAAGCCAATGGAGGAAGAGAAGTGGCAGTAGTTCACTCATCGGCCTCAACATCATCATCAGCCTCATCGGCCTCATTGGCATCGACAAAGTTGGTGATGGTTCCCAAGGAGTTCACACCTCTCATTCGAGATATAAAGGACTTCTTCACCGACGAACTCACGAAAACTCTACCACCTCAACGTGACATCGACCACCACATCAAACTAAAGTTGGGCAACTAATACACAGTTTGAGGGGCATATCAAATGAGCAACCGTGAGTTGACCGAGCTCAAAAAGCAACTCAACAAGATGCTAGGTCAAGAGTTCATCTACCCATCCATGTCACCATGTGCCGCACCTTATTGTTTGTAAAATAGAAAATCAGTGAGATACAGATGTGCGTGGACTGCCAGGCGTTGAACGACACGACCATCAAGAACCGCCACCCTCTTCCCCGTGCAGACTAGGTCTTCAACCAACTCCGAGGAGCTCAAGTTTTCACCAAAATTGAGAAGACGACATTTCCAACAAGCTACAGGTGTTTTGAGTTCACAGTCATGCCGTTCATACTCACGAATGCCACGATGATGTTCATGACAGTAATGAATAAATTCTTTTGACAATATCTTGATGATTTTTTCGTGGTGTACCTCAATGAAATTTTGGTGTACAGTTGCATCCTAGAGGAGCGTAGTGGACATCTTTGAAAAGTTCTTGAAGCTTTACAAAGAGAAATTGTTTTTAGAAAAATCTCAAAGTGCGACTTCGGTCGCCGTTTGATTGAGTTCTTGGCTCATGTCATCAGCTGCGGGCACATCAACATACATCCAAAAAAGTGGTGGCAGCAATTGATTGGCTGATGCCGACCTGTTGGCCTGAGGGTGAGTGTGCACCCTGGAGGGTCCCTAGCAGTGGCTGGTTCACACCACCAACTGTTTTTGCAGAGACTGAAACTGTGGAGGCAACTGGTTCAAGGATGGCAAAATCTGGTCAGAGAGTGAGGCAATAGTTTTTGGCCTCAATTGGATGGGAATTAACACTTGATCAAGGCTCACAAGCAGTGGCATTTTATAGCCACTGATCTAAGCTTTCCAGAACACCAAAGCATGCCAGATTTGGAGCTTCCTAGCAGATTCTATGGCTTCTAGAGTGCTCCTTGGTAGGCTGTCCTTTTCCCACCTAGGAAGGCATCCCTTCCCTCCTCTAGAAGCTTCTGCCCCTTCCTAGATTCCTCAGCTTGCTTCTAGTAGGAGGGAAGGTGTCCAGAAGACCAAGACACCTCTAGATGCCTTGTAGGACAAGTCACCCCTTCTAGAAGGTGTGCCACCTTCCTGGACCCTCACCTGGCCTTCTAGAAACTTAAAGAGGAACTCTAGAGGTTGAGCTAGCTTCCTGGCATCTATTTTCCACCTCCCTTGAGGCAGGGCAGAATTTCATCTTGTGGGACTTGAACCCG
>SZWC01014718.1:45913-62165 GCA_023375785.1 Penium margaritaceum
TAAGTGGCCGACGAACTTCAACAAAATGTGTACCACGGTACAAAATGCCCTAATATTTTTCTAACACCAAAAATGAATTCTAAGCTTAAAGAATTATAGAAGTAATAGATGTCATGAACTTGGAACTGAAGTTTATATACTCACAAAGAAAGGATACACCTGTACATGATATTCACTTGTGATATGGAGGTGTTTAGGTGGAGTAGAAGTTAGTGCACATTGAATGAGGGAAAGGGAGGAGGGCGAAGTTATGAAGAGATACTCTAGTTGAATACTGTAGTCTCTTATATTTGGTTTTTTTTGGAGCTCAATAAAAGGACAGTTAAACTTGACTAATATCTTCAGCCTCGGAATTTTGGACCTGTTTGTCCAAAAGCCCCGGTATGTTCTTAGTGTCTTATTTTGGTTAAACATCCATGTCCTTGGTCTATCCATAGGACTTTGCTTTTTGAATTTTGAAATTTCAAATGTCAAGGGCGAAGTCGTACGTTGCAGCTCGCTTCACATGTACATTTACATGTAGATTTCCTGTCCATTGCGAGCATCCGAATGCACACTCATCCGCACTACAACATTGACTTACTTGTAGCGCGTTACCGTTACTTGTCAATTCTTTTTTCTTTCACTTTCTCATTACCGCGTTACTGTACCGCGGTATGATACCGCGGTACAGAAGAGGGGTACCCTGCCAGGTCAGTACCGATACCGTACTGGTACCGCAAAAAGGAATACCGTACCACGGTACTACAATACCGCGGAACAAAAACACGGTATACTGCGGTACCGGTAATGCCGGCATCAGCCTTGTTCCTGTGGACCTGTACAGTTTACTATGACCACTCGGTCGTGTCCATACTCATGCAGATCCCTGATGCGGACCCTGGAGGCACCGGTGCGTCATCTGGTGGCGGACTACCATCCTGGAGCTGACCGACGACCGTTCGAGAGCTCCGAACGCTACTCGAGACCTCCTGCAATTTTTCTGCAGCACACAAAAGTTTATCGGTGGACTGACTGTGGGCCCGATTTGCATGTTCTTGTATTGTGTGTCCACCTCTTGATTCTGGATGCATGCATGTGACCATTTGTAGCGTTTGGCTTTTGATTATGCATGTCTAGGTTCAGACGGCGTAGCATTCTGACATGTCTGCGCAGAGTTACGGCCAAAACGGTGGTTTTGGGCCGGTTTTAGGACAGATCTTACAGTGCCACGTGCGACACCCGCCGTGCGCCGCAGCAGGTACTTATGCCATGGACCTGTCATTTGTCATTTCTCTCTCCAAATGCTATTGAAGCATTCTGACACTTTGCCTTGTGTCTCCTAGCCAGACCCTTGGCGTTGTGTGCACGACTAGTGACAGTCGTCACCGTCTGACTAGGCACTGACGCCTAGTCAGCAGCTGTGTCGCTAGGAAGCTTCCACGTACTTCCCTTGGTATCAGAGCACTGAGATAGCTCTCACCGAGATGCGCAGTAGAGACGCAGCAGAGCAGCAGCGGTGAGAGCCACAGCTGCAGCAGATCCACAGGGACCCGTCGACGACAGCAAACCGCCGTCAACGTTGCTCACCACCTCCATGTGAGACTGCAGTCGCCAGCAACATTCAACAGCAGCAGCATCAGCAATGCAACAGAGTAGTAATACAGCAGCAATGGCTGCAGTAGCGGCGGCAGTAGCGTAGGGCGGCACCACCACAGCAATTGCGTGCGGCGGCAGCAGCATAGCAGCAACGCAACAGTAGTGGCAGCAGCAGTAGCGATGACAGCAGCAGCAGCGGCGGCAGCAACACAGCAATAACACAGTAGTAGCGGGAGTGGCATCAGCAACAGCACAGCAGTAGCAGCGGCAATAGCAGCAGCACAACAGCAGCAGCGGCAATAGCGCACGGCGACTGTAGTAGCGTGCAGCAGCCGCAGCACGCAGCAGCAGCAATAGTAGCATGCGGATGCTGCCATAGCCGTACACGTAGTGGCCAGGCAGTCGCTCTGCACGCAGCCGCACGGCTGTTGCTGCAGCTGACGATGCAGTAGCAGCAGCAGCAGCCAAGCGGAAGCTGCTACGCAGCTTCCGCGCAGCTCCCTTGTGGCTGCTGCGAAGCGGCCGCCAGCTCACGTAGTAGTCGCAAGGGTTGACAAAAAAAGGGGACGAGCTGACGTCAGCATCTTGACCTGCTGTTGTCATCAGGTTTTACTGACGTCAGTAAACTACTGCTGACGTCAGCACCTGACTTAGTGAAAATTTTGGTCGGAGGGTCCAAAGTTGCCAGCGTTTTAACTTCTCGAGAAACGTTCACGGTTCTGCACTTTGACCACTTTGACGTCTCGAAACAATATGAGTGGCACCATGGCTCCGTCCGAAGAGAAGGGAAAAGGGGTTATAGATCCCCCTTCTTCCTCCTCAAGGGTCATGAGCCCACGTTTGCAGGCCATTGAGGACCTACGGAGCCAGCAGGACGAGATGCGTCGACTGCAGCAGGAACAGACTGACGCCATCCGTACACTCACCGAGCTCCTTCGAGGTCATTCCAGGACTCCACGACAGACTTCTGAGGGCGCGGCCGGGGTTGTACCCTCTACACAACAGTCAGCTCCAGCACCGGAGACAGGAGTTGGAGCCGACCAGCCACCTCCTGAGTCTTGGGACGAGGATCCAGACATGCCAAGCATGGAGGGCGACTCCCCCAAGCGTGAGATTCGTATGCTTCAGGATCGTATCCGTCAACTTCAGACGAGCTCTTGGTCCCCACACATCCCGCTTTTCGATGCTATGATCGTTGCCTGACCTCCACCCCAGCGACTTCCCTCTTCCCGACATCTTTCCCATCTCTCGTCCTTCCCAGCCTCTGGTTGCTCTCCCTACGGAGCGGCAACCCAAGGACTTCGAGACGCCGCATCCCCGGTATGTCAACGAGGACGGCTTTGACTGCTGGGAGATCCTCTTTCAGGTCTGGGCCACTTCAAAGGGGGTGTGACCCTACTACCACAGTCCGTATCAGACTACGGACTGAGCTCAGGTGCTGACAGCGGCTAGGGCGATGCGCGGGCTCCTCTACGCCATGCCGCGTGAGACCGTCGTTGACTTCCGCTCGTTCCTTGGCGAGGCGGGCACAGGCACCGGCGCTGATCCACGCAAGGGCTGGGATCTAGCGCTGTCCTTGCTCACTGTAGAGACGCATGCCACTCCCGCTGCACACATCCGTGCCTTTCACTCCCTTTGCCAGGGGCCTACCAAGCCCGCAACAGACTACTGGCGACGCGCAATGCACATCTATACGCGCCTTGGGACTTCAGGAGGTACACAACTGTGGGCGCTCCGCATGATCATGCTCGGGGTTTGCCTTGAGCAGAACGACATCTTCACGCGGTACAGCGACAGCGTGGCAAGACATTTTTCGGCCTCACTGCAGCTTCTTCCCTCGGCGCACCAGCTTTTCCTCCAGGTGACTTCAGCCCATGAGGCAGCCGTGGCTCAACAGGAGAGCTCCATTGATGCAGCAGTTGTTGCATCACCACCGATGCCCCTCCTACAGACCTCTTCTCCATCCTCCGCCTCGTCATCCTCCTCCCCTTCCACCCCGATGACACCGACTCAGACACACGGTGTCGCAGCAGTAGCACAGGGGAAGAAGGGGCGACAAAAGTGCAGCTTCGGCCAGCAGCAGCCGCAGCACCAGCCGTCATCGGGCAGTAGCGGTGGACGTTCCGTTCACTGCTACAACTGTGGAGGTGCCCATCGCTACACCGAGTGCCATCAGCCTCTCGACTAGGCACAGATTACTCGCGGGCTCCAGGCTGCATACACAATCCGGTCTACATCAAGCAGCACATCCTCCGGACACACGACGACCTCGACCGCAGCAGATCCCGCTTCTTCACCAACGACGAGCAGCGATCCCGACCCACGTGACCGCACCATCGCTGAGCTCCGCCACCTTCTGGCGCTCCGCTTTCAATGAGGTACGAGTATGTTGTCACAGCCGGGTGGTTCACACACTGTCGGTCCGTCTATTCTTGTGACCCGGGATGACTCGTGTGGTGGGGCACAGTCGGCATGTGATGACGATGGGCCTGACTGTACAGATTGGATTCATGAGTCTCACCGTTGTACCCTTCGTCGTTCCTCCCCACCTGCTGCCCAGCGTCCATCCGAGCCCGAGTGTTCCATTGCCCGTTGTATAGTGACGTCCTCCAGTCGTGATTCCGGCGGCACTTGGATCATCGATTCTGGTGCCACTCATCACATGACGTGTCGTCGTAGTGATTTCGTCGTTCTCGGCCCTGTTGCGTCTGTCCCTTCCGTCCGTACAGGCTCTGGTCAGTCCTTGCCAGTCCAGGGTGTTGGGGTTGTACGTTTCAAAGGTCCTTCTGGCCCCTTGTATCTTTCGGAGCTGCTGTTTGTGCCTGACCTTGAGCTCATTTTGCTTTCTGTCCGTGCTTGCACACTGATGGGACTCTCTCTGGAGCACACTACCGACTCCGCGACTGTGATTGCTATTGACACTTGCAGCAATGAAGGTGGAGGATCCCACACAGCTTGGCGAGACAGTGGATGTGACCTTGTATCTCCGTCTCATCGGATCTCTGATGTACCTGGCCACTACCACACGTCCTGACATCGCATTTGCCGTCAACCTCCTTGCCCAGTTTTTGCAAGCTCAACGCGCTAGAGCCCTTCATGCGGCTGTGCGAGTGGTGCGGTACGTGGTCTCCACACCGTACCTCGGAATCTGCTTTCGCCAGCAGTGTTCGGTGGTCCTTGACGGCTACAAGGACAACGACTGGGCCTGGAGCCCAGATGGACGTAGTCGCACCGGTTACGTGTCCCTCCTCGGTGGGACCGCTGTGTCCTGGCATAGCGGGAAGCAGGGCTGCATTGCACGTAGCTCATTGGAGGCAGAGTACGTTGCTCTGGGTCTAGGGACTGCTGAGGCGGTATGGCTGCAGCGCCTGTTCCATGAGCTTGGCCAGTCAGTACCCGCTATTGTGCTTCGCTACAACAACCAGAGTGCTCTTGCCATTGCGAAGAACTCTAGTGTGTTTCATGCTCGCACAAAGCACATTGCGGTTGAGCACCACTTCATGCGTGATCGGGTCGAGCAACACGTGATCTCCATCATTTGGGTTGGCACTGACATGCAACGTGCTGACTTCTTGACGAAGGCACTAGCACGCTGAAAGTTCCTGGTGGCCATTCATTCTGTTGGACTTTGCCCCTTGCCCGAGAGTGGTTGAGTGTGGGGTATGTCCGTGTCCGTGTCACATTTGTCGTTGCACTTGTTTATGTACTTGTCTCAGTGCTGCACTTGTATGGACATGCGTACCATCGGGTCATGGGGGAGTGTTGTGATTTGTGACGTTCATGTCGACTTATACAGTTTACTGTGACCACTTGGCCGTGTCCATACTCATGCAGATCCCTAATGCGGACCCTGGAGGCACCGGTGCGTCATCTGGTGGCGGACTACCATCATGGAGGTGACCGACAACCGTTCCAGAGCTCCGGACGCTACCTGGGACCTCCTGTAGTTTTTCTACAGCACACAAGAGTTTATCGGTGGACTGGCCGTGCCCCGATTTGCATGTTTCTGTATTGTGTGTCCACCGTTTGATGCCGGATGCATGCATGTGACCAGTCCCAGCGTCCGGCTTTTGATTCTGCATGTCTAGGTTCAGACGACGTAGCATTCTGACATGTCGGCGCAGAGTTACGGCCAAAACAATGGTTTTGGGCTGGTTTTAGGACAGATCTTGCACTGCCGCATGCGACAGCCGCCGTGTGCCGTGGCAGGTACTTATGCCATGGACCTGTCATTTGTCCTTTCTCTCTGCAAATGCTATTGAAGCATTCTGAAACTTTGCCTTGTGTCTCCTGGCCAGACCCTTGCCGTTGTGTGCACGACTTGTGACTGTCGTCACCGTCTGACCAGGCACTGACACCTAGTCAGCGACTGTGTCGCTAGGAAGCTTCCACACATCTTCTCTGCATTCCGGTATCCAGGTTTGTGGTTGTATAGTTGCTAGAGTTTTCTCAATGGCCAGAACCTGAGGACCCAGAGAAATGTTCCAGGATCACGAGGAGACCTGAGGTGGCTCTTGTCGAGACCTCTGCACCTAGTGGGTTGTACCGGTGCGACTTGGAGACCTAGAGCCTTGAACTAGTGTGTGCGTGTCGGGAGCCGGTGACATGTTGCCCGTTGCTTAGTTAGGTACCTTGCCCGTCGGTTGAGACCAGGGCACGTGGAGACACGTTCCGGAGTTGCGAAGTGTAGCGCGAGGTGTGCCACGTGGCTCGAACGTGGGTCCTGGCCTGTGGACGCCGGATGGGATAAGTTGAGGATCGGAGACCCTCAACTACCGCTGTTTTGGCCCAGTGGGCCAAGCTTCCCATCCGTTTGTTACATTTGGTATCAGAGCGCCGGGGTTCGACACCCATTGTGGACACCGAGGGCGGGTCCATTCCTGTGTGGGAGGAATGTAGCGCGAGGTGTGCCACGTGGCTCGAACGTGGGTCCTGGCNTCCTTTCTCTCTGCAAATGCTATTGAAGCATTCTGAAACTTTGCCTTGTGTCTCCTGGCCAGACCCTTGCCGTTGTGTGCACGACTTGTGACTGTCGTCACCGTCTGACCAGGCACTGACACCTAGTCAGCGACTGTGTCGCTAGGAAGCTTCCACACATCTTCTCTGCATTCCGGTATCCAGGTTTGTGGTTGTATAGTTGCTAGAGTTTTCTCAATGGTCAGAACCCGAGGACCCAGAGAAATGTTCCGGGATCACGAGGAGACCTGAGGTGGCTCTTGTCGAGACCTCTGCACCTAGTGGGTTGTACCGGTGCGACTTGGAGACCTAGAGCCTTGAACTAGTGTGTGCGTGTCGGGAGCCGGTGACATGTTGCCCGTTACTTAGTTAGGTACCTTGCCCGTCGGTTGAGACCAGGGCACGTGGAGACACGTTCCGGGGTTGCGAAGTGTAGCGCGAGGTGTGCCACGTGGCTCGAACGTGGGTCCTGGCCTGTGGACGCCGGATGGGATGAGTTGAGGATCGGAGACCCTCAACTACCGCTATTTTGGCCCAGTGGGCCAAGCTTCCCATCCGTTTGTTACATTTGGTATCAGAGCGCCGGGGTTCGACACCCATTGTGGACACCGAGGGCGGGTCCATTCCTGTGTGGGAGGAATGTAGCGCGAGGTGTGCCACGTGGCTCGAACGTGGGTCCTGGCCTGTGGAGGACGGATGGGATGAGTTGAGGGTCGGAGACCCTCAACTACCGCGGTTTTGGCCCAGTGGGCCAAGCTTCCCATCCGTTTGTTACACGAGGAAACCTGCCTTGCACAGCTGCCCTAGCTGGCAGCGGTCTTCGGCTTCCTCATCGTCGACGTGTTCAGCACAGTGTTCATACTCCATGTTGCTGCCAACATCGTGAAGGGTTCAGTCATGATTTACCCAGTTTTCGGAACTACATAGCTGATATGCCAATGTCGCACACAAAATGACGCATATGACAATGTTGCACAGAAAATTGACGCATATGACAATGTCACACAGAAAACAACGAATATGACAATGCCGTACATAAAATAACGCATATGCCAACATTACACAGAAAGTACCTTAGGAACCCAGAAAAGCTAGAAGAATGTCATGTTCCCGCCACATACCATGTACCATTGATGCATGACATGATTCTTGTCATTCATTATGTCTCAGACGGATGCACCATTGCATTTTTTTCCATGTCAGGTCCAAAACACATGCTGTGATCAAGCATGAAGAAAGGGGTGGGCGACTGGTTGATTTTGTTGTGGAGGCTGGGCGGATGGTTGCTTTTCTTCCGAACTTTGGACGGATCGTTGCTTTTCTTCTGAACAATGGGCGGATGAGAGTCACACTTTGCGTTTTATGGGTATGTGAGCTGTTTCACCCCATCCGTAAAACTTGTCATCTGCCTCCTTAGTGTCTTCGTGTGTCACACTTAAACCAGCTGAAGAGTCATCTTCTGCGGCACGTGTGTAGTAATACACTTTGGTGACTTCGGTATGACTCCCCCTTGGCCATAACTTGAAGAACACATATGTAGTACATACTCGAGCCAGGAAGGAAAGAACAATGGGCCGCCCTGGTGTGCAGTCACGTTGTTCCATAATGAGCATGCTCGGACTTGTATACAAGTGTTGAACCGAGTTGTACATTCCAAAGAAAGAAGTTGGAAAGAGATGGAACAATGAGGCCAACTTGTTCTTCTTATACATTTATGCGTTCTGTTGTGGATACATCATTGATTATTTTGATGATCATATACATGAAATACCCAAGACTCATGGACAAAAAACAGATTATTGTTTCCGGTTTTATTGAACACATGTCCATTGTCAATCCACATGCAGTGCACTGCCACTCACTATTATGCTGCACTACTGGAGTAGGGGCTTCTTTCTGTGTTGGGCCACGTGCTGTCTGACCCGCCCCTACATGTCTTGGGCCACGTGCTGTCTGACCCGCCCCTCCATGTCTTGGGCCATGTGCTGTTTCACCCACTCCTCCACGTAACTTGCTACCCTCAAACCTTGTTGTACGCACTCTCACCTGCAAAGAGATGATGTAGAGCAACATCACAGGGTTTGAGTGACATATATGACCAATCAACTTACCCCTGAAAGTGTGAATCGACAAGTGTACTGGGACGTGAACATAGCAGTGAACATGGAATTCTAGCAAAAAGCAGCACAAGGTACATGTAATCCATAACAATTAACACCTTATGTGATGAATGTGTTTTTGGGATCTAGTTACATGGAGTGATGTTGATGATTTCTGAGAAATGTCTTAACATAAGAAGACACTTTTTGATACACCAATTTTTGAGTGTATGAATTTAGGGTGATTAACCTTAACTCTTGAGTGAAGAGGAACACACTCATGGACTTGAAAAGAGGGATGTTAACTTGAACTGTGGACAACGCAGGAGCACTTACATGAACGTGTCGTCGTCCACCTCGTCCGGCTCGTCGTCCCACTCGTCTTCCACTCGGACGGCATCTTGCACGGCTACTGCCCGTTGGCAAATCTCCTCACGACGCTCCCACTCATGCTGTTGTCTTAAGTCCTCGTACATGTCCTCGTTCTCCTCTTCATCCTCAGTCTTCCAAAATGTACCTCTTGGGGTCGTACACTTCTTCTTCACCAGAGTCATATGTCGTGTCGTCCTCTGGACCATGCAATGGTCCTGCACCTGCTGTTGTAGCTGCGGCTGTAGGAGCAGCTGCAGCAGTTGCAGCTGCAGCTCCTGCAGCTGCAGCTGCTGCACCTGCTCATGCAACTACAACTGCGGCTCCTACGTCTCCTACAGCTGTGGCTCCTGCTGCTCCTGAAGAACCACTTGCTTGCCCAAGAGGTGCAGCTGCAGCAGGTGATGTACCTCTAACAGTGTTGAAGCTCCCAACCCTAGGTCCTTGCACGGCTGCTAAGCCAGCATCAGTCCTTTGCGCTTCTTCCCGTGCTGCTGCTCAGCCTATTCCAAGCGGATCAACCTCCTCTTCCTCTCCACTGCCTGTCCCATCCGTCCCGGCGTCCACTCCGTCTCCTTTGGCTGTACCTCCTTCACTTGTAGGCACGCGTGGATAGCGTCCTGCTGTTGTTTCTGTTGCAGTGGCGGCTTTGGTCTAGCCGACGCAGCACAGCATTGGCTACAGTGGCTGCAGCACCACCGAGTGCTGGAGGGGTAAGGCACTTGGGCTTGGTGTGCCCCTTCACACCACATTGTGGACAGATGTTGTTGTTGTTGTTTTTTTTTTTTCTTCTTCTCTCCGGCGATCCTCCCACTCCCACCTTGCACTCTTGGGGTGTCTTGGTCCACACTTGGGCCCCAGCTGCCACCATTGCTTGTCTTCAGGATATTTCAGGTGGATGGGGTTCACCCCCGGCATGAGATGGTTGTAGGTCCTGCGGTACGCCATGCGCGTGTGATGCGCGTCTACCAACGGTTCTGGATTGTCAACCCTGCCAATCATAAACGCACATGCATGGACACGGGGCTACCCCCACTCCTTCCACCCACCATACGTACATGTCCTCTCTTGCACGTTAACTCGCCTCAGACAGTTGTTGGGCCCAGTTACTATTGCCGACTGTGGATCCTCCTCTTCCACCTTGTATTCTGCGCTGCTCACGGATGCGTGGAGCATGCGCTTCTCCAGTGTAGGTACAAATTGGCCCTTCACCTGCTTGCTTAGCTTGCGGTGATCAACAAGCAACCGCTGCACCCATGTGTAGAGGGCCACCAGACAGTAGAATGGAAACAGTTTCCTAACCTCAACGATTTGGGCGTTCAATGACTCCGCGGCGTTGGAAGTGGCATGCCCGCCGCGTCCAACAGGGCACTACAATCTGCTCCACTGCTCCTTTGGGATCTCGCCCACTCCGTTCGCCTCCAGCAGCATGACAAGCGCACTTGAAGAGACCTGGCGAAGTTGCTCCTCGCACCTCTGCCACTCCGCCTCTGTTAGAGCATGGGCCAACCTCCAGAACCAGTAGCCCGCCTGCTTGCCATGCTTCTGCCGCACGTTATCCCGCAGATGGAAGGCACAGTAGCTGTGGTGGGGTCTTGGCAGCTTCTCAGCCGCCGCGATTAACAAACCCTTGTCACGGTCGCTTATGACGACGGTTCCTTCCTGCATAGCAATGGGGTAGGCCAAGGGCAAATGGAAGCAGAACCGCTTCCAATTGTCTTCATTTTCTCCGTTCACCATGGCCCATGCCATAGGGACCGAGTTGTCGTTCGCGTCAAAGAATTGGCAGAGGAGGAGGACCTGCTTATGGCCGTTTTATAGTGCCGTGCCGTCCATGGTAAGAAGCCTGCGACAGTGTTGAAAGCCTAGGATGGTCGCACCGGGGGCAAGAAAGGCACGATGGAAGACCCCATCGTCAGTGTCCTCAGTAACGGTGTGGGTTTTGAGATCCACACACATGAGCTGCAAGTCCAAACATATAGTTGAACACTTAGAGAAGAGGCCTTTACAAAATGACAACGATGCAGGATGAGCAAGAAACCAAACATGTTGCACTTCCTCGAAGTAAACAAGAAAGAGGAACCATGCCTTGTCCTTCGGGCCCATTATCCGCTCCTGTGACTTTGACCGGGTGCGATAGAGAGTGTTCTTGTCAACCTCCTTGCCAGTGCTTTTCTTCACCACGGCCTCTAGGTCTTCACGTTGGCCGTGGGGTTGAGCTTTAACGTGGACACGATCTGCCGACTAACCCACCGCACCGTCTTTGCTGGATCACCTCGTCCCGTGCCAACCACGCAATGGTGGCCGTCTACAGACTGGCCGACAACAACGCTGCCATGCTCCGCGTTTACATGCGCCTTTAGCAACCACGGACATTTTTTTTCCTTGCACTGTCCACCGCGTGCCTCGAAATGCGTCTTCTCGCTCCGAAGCCACCGCACGGTCATGCGGTTGGCTATGGCATAGTTCTCAACTGCGGCCCGTGCCTCCTCCATCGTGGGAAGTTCCATGCCGGGCGGAACTTATCTGTTTTCCATGCACCTGGACACGGAGACGAGGTGGAACAGTGCACTGGACATGGCTGAACGTGTCATTGTTGTGAAGAGTGTTCTTGACACATGGCTGAAGGGGCATGGCAGGGATGGTGCGCACCTGAAACCCAGCTTTGAGGACTGGGAGCTCATTGCACAGGTCACCGTCATCCTGAAGCCCTTCGAGGGCTTCACGGACGACATCTCGGGTGCATCATACCCCATCCTCTCACTCGTCATCCCATTCTTTGCCTCACTGCTTGAAAAGATGCAGACATGGCTGGTGAAGGCCTTGGCAGCCGAGAAGAAAAGCAAGCATCGTGGTGTTGCTGGGCGCCTGGACTGCAAGGAGCAGTTGATGATGGAGTTGAAGCCTGGCCTGTTGGCCAGCATTGCCAAGTTGGAGAAGTACGCCCGCCTTTGCACTGAGCGCCACGTGTTGGCGACATGCCTGGGCCAGCGATTCAGGCTCCGCTTCTATGAGCGGGTTCATCCAAAACTTGGCATCAACAGTGCAGTGGAGCTTCACGTCAAGGCCGTGGAGCTGCTCAGGTCCTACCATGACCGTGTGGTGCAGGAAAGCGATGCAACTGAGGTTGCAGCTGCAGTGGTAGCTGCAGCTGCCACTACTGCCACTGTCCAAGCACGGGCAAGTAGGCGTAGTGAAAGCAACATCTTAGCAGCTGCATCATCTTCCACAGCAGCACCAGGAACACGCAAGTAGATTCAGCTCTCCCTGTCTAGTATGCTCATTTCATGTAAGTAATTTGACTTATTAAAACTTTTGTACTAGTTCTGTGCAGCAACATCGTCCAGTGCAGCAGTGGAATCCGAGGCCGCAAGCGCCCAGACAGAACCACGGCGTAGCAACAGACTTCGGCAACAACCGACCATCCTTGAGGTGGCACTGGAGGACACAGGAGCAGACATGTTTGCAGAGCTCGAAGAACCCCAAGTGCAGGTTGCACCATCATCCCTAGAGCTGGAGGTGGAGTGCTGGGCAAAGGAGCCGAAGAAGGGCCGGAACTGCCGAGTGCTGGCGTACTTGAAGAAGAACCAGATGGCCTTCCCCACTTTCCACTTGGCAGCCCTAGATTTTCTTGCTGTGCCGGCTACGAGTACTCCTTCAGAGAGACTCTTCTCTCAGGGTCGCTATATCATCACAGATTTCCGGCAGTCCTTGGTCAACCTGACCATTGGAGAGGGTGCAGAGGGTGCAGAGGGCCTAGAAGGAGGTGGGATGGTCGAGTTGGTTGGGGAGGCTAAGACATAGTCTCAGCACATAGGATTGCAGTTGTGTGCTCAGAGCTATAGTTGCTGTTTTCCTCAGGACAATTTTCCTGTCATGAAAAGTTATGCCTGTGATTTCCTTGCATCAGAACATTTCCATAATCTGACACGTTGATATGTCTGGAAACACACGAATGGAACATAAGTCATTTTACTGTTGAGAGTGGTGAAAACATGAACACGGTTGTCGGAATGTGCGCCACACATGGATCTGTGAATCTAAGCAATATGATTTGTGAATCCTAAGGATCCGCGGATCCTGGATCCGTCTCCTCGTCTCCAGATCCAGGATATGGATCCAACCTTCGGGTCCGGATCCATTTGAAGATTCGCGGATAGAATCCATGTGCAGCCTTACCTGATGCCTAGCAATGGGAGGCTGCCATGCGGGATGAGCTGAGAGCTTTAGACAACCATGTCGTTTATGATTTGGTTGATCTTCCCCCAAGGTGCAAGGCAATCGATGCTTTTTGGGTCTTTTGTCAGAAGTACAAGCCCAATGGTGTACTCGATAACAAAAATGCCCGCCTCTCTGTAAAGGGCTTTTCTGAAGTTCCCCATGTTGATTTGGACTAGACATTTGTCCCCGTCAGACGTTACACCACAGCTCGAGCTCTTTTGAGTCTCTCAGCACACCATGATTAGGAATTAGACCAGATAGAGGACACCTCTATCTGAACAGCAAGTTTTTACACGGACGGTTGGATGAGGAGATTTACATTGTTAAGCCTCTCGGGTTTTCTCTAGTACCAACAAGGTCTGGCGTGTGCAGAAGGCCGTTTATGGCCTGAAGCATTCCCCTGGGTGTTGGAACCAAGAGATCACTTCTACCCTAAGAAAAAGGGGTTACCAACGCATCACAGTGGACATGTCCCTCTTTGTCACTCCGTCATCGGCACCATTTTTTGCCATCCCCGTCTACGTTGATGACCTGCTGATTGCATCACGAAGTTGAGAGACTGTGCAGGCTGTGAATTCACTATTCCAGTCGGTGCACAAGATGAAATAATTGGGTCCAGCTTGTGTCTTTTTGGGAATGGATTCTGAGCGTGTTCACTCTTGTTGCGTTCTCCACATTCACCAGGCTACGTACGGCCATAGCTTGGGGGAGCCCTTCGTACCCATGCTCGATTCTGTACCCACTTCTTTAACGCCGGTAAGACAGAAAACATTGGACGTGTCGAAGCTGGGGGGGACCACTTGTGTGTCATTGGCTCCCTCATGTACCTGGCAACCAACACCAGGGAAGATATTGCTTTTTGCATGAAGTGTCTGGCCTAGTTCTTACAGTTTCTGAGGGCATGACAAATAGAAGCTACGTTGCATGTTGTCAGGTAAGCACTATCCATTACCCAAGTCAGTTTTGATAGACTGCTACACTGACAGAGACTGGGCTCATGATAGAGATGCTTGCAGTCGCGCTGAATACGTCTTCCTTGTTGGAGGGAAAGCAATTATGTGGAATAGTGGCAAGTAGGGTTGTGTAGTACGTAGTTCCAGCAAACCAGAGTATGTTGCTCTTGGTGCAGGAACATGTGAAAGTGTTTTTATTTGGTGATTGCTACAACAACTGCGTGTTCCCATCCGCAGCAGCATACTGTGTTGTGACAACCAAAGCACAAAAGCTATTTCAGAGCACAATGGCATGCATCACACTTGCACACAAAACATTAATGTGGAACATCATTTTGTGCATGAGCTTGTGGCTGAAGGCGATGTCCACATTTTTTGAGTTGACACCCGAAAGCAAAGAGATGAATTCCTCACGAAGGCAATAACTTATCTAAGGCGGCAGTTCATGCAGTTAGTCTACTGTGTGCTCTTGATGCTCCAGGTTGATGAGTCATGTACTTGCATGTGTACATTTTTGTGTAACATGTTGTAACGTCTGCTTTGTGGCTGTGAGCATCTGTGTGCGTGTTGGCTGTTGGTCATGAGGGAGGTTTGGTTTATGTGTTGACGGGACGTTGTGACCAGAGGGAGAGATTTCATCGGCTTCTCCACCACCACGCCGTGGATGTACAGCGAGTCACCTCATGATGGGTGAATGAGAGGCTGCATCAACGTTGGCTCTCTTCTTGTTTCAGCTACAGCCATATACTTGAGCTCACCCCTCATGCTTCTTGTTTTTCTTGTTACCAACTCTGTAGTTGACAGCTGGGTGCTTTCCCAAACAAGATGCTGACAGAATTTCAACCGGTAGCTAGGTGGATAGGTTGTACAGAAAATGGATGGGTGGGATTCAAATCCCACCATGCTTGAGGGTAGCGAGTGATAGTAAGCCCACTTCTTGCTCCTTTGTTGCCTTCACTACATGACAGCTAGCAGCTCGCTGTGTTGTCACTCATTTGTTTCTCATGTAATCCAACTTCTATGAAGCACTGTTGGTGTATATTTGCCCATGGCTTTCTTGCTTTTTCAGTCCAGCAGGTCTAGCTACACTAATTGCACGGCTTACTGTGACCACTCGGCCGTGTCCATGCTCCTGTACATCCCTGACACGCAGCCACTTGACGGTGGAGTGTTTTCGTGTGGTGTTCCACTCTCCAGAACTCGCAGGACAGCTACCATGTCACGAATGCTTGCTGTGACTCTCCATAGTTTTTCTAAAGCCTCCAGGGTTTTCTCATTGGTCTGACCATGTGCTGGATGTGCATTGGCATTGTGTGATGGTCAGAGTGTCCGGTTCAAGATTCTGCATCTGGAGGTTCAAATGGTGTGTCGTTTGGATTCCTGTGCACAGACTTATGGCTAGAACAATAGTTTTTGGCTGGTTTCAGGGCAAACTGACACTGTCGCGTGGGTCTCTTGCAATGAGCTGCGGCAGCCACTTATGCTGCTCGTCTGTCAGTTGCAATTTTTCTTAGCATGTTCAAGCTATCAAAGCTTGCGCGTCTCCTTAGCCCAACCCTTGTTGTTTCTTACACGTGCCTTGTATGCCAGTGCATCATCTGACTGGAAGATATTGCCACGTCAACAACAGTAATGTTAGGCAGCTTCGTAGCATCTTCTCATGATATCAGAGTAGCAAGATTCTTCTCACTGAGCTGTGCAGCAGAGATGCAACACTAGCAGCAGCAGTGACAGTCACAGCAGGAGAGTCACAACAACTGGGGACGGTAGTGGGAAAAGAATCTGCCACTGAGAAACGGGTAGATGTTGCAGTGACTACAGTGTTCGTGGCTGCAGCTTTCGGTGTGTGATTCATAGATGCTGTAGCCACAATCATTGTTGTGTCCTGCTAAGAAGCAGCGTTTGGGGAAGCAGCAGGTGAGAAGGACACTGCACCATGATGATAGGAGCCAAGAGAGGCCCTGGCGGAAAAGACTGCTGCTGCTCATTGCAGCTTGTGTCAAGTGCTGCTTGGATGCCGCAGTGACTGTGGCCTTGATGGCGAAAGCTGCCACTGTGCACTGCTTTGATGCTGTG
>SZWC01014719.1:0-11995 GCA_023375785.1 Penium margaritaceum
GTAGGCCGCCGCCTGTCGTCGCGCCGGTGTCACCAGGGCCGCCTGCCTCAGGGATCTGCACGAGTATGGACACGGCCGAGTGGTCACAGTAAACTGTACAGAAACGGCACAAATCACAACAGTAGCAAGCAGCGAGCAGCGGGCGGCGAGCGACGAGCTTCGAGCAACAAGCAGCCAGCAGCAACAGCAAGCAACAGTGCACAGCACCAGCAGCATTGAGTAGCAGCAGTAGCAGCAGCAGCAGCACAACAGAACAGCAGCAGCATGCAACAGTAGCAGCTCGCAGCAACAGCAGCGTACAACAACGTTGTAGCACAGCAGAAGCGCGCAGCTAGTGCCACAGCTGCGCAAGCAGTTGCGTGGCTATTACCACAGGCGCAGATGCAGAAGCAATAGTAGCCATGCAGAAGCTAATGCGTAGTTTTTGCGTAGCCTTCGCGCGGCTGCCGCGGAGAAGCTGCACCTTATGCAGCAGGGAAATGGTCGCGAGGGCTGAAAATGGAAATGTGCCGACGTCAACAGTTTTTCCTTGCTGACTTCATCAGGTCTGTGATGATGTCAACAAACTCCATGCTGACGTCAGCACTTGCCTTAGTCAAATTTTGGGTCGGAAAGTAAAAAATTCAAATGTTTAAACTCCTCTAGAAACGTTGACGGTCCTGCAATTCGACCAGCTTGACATCCCGGCCCATACTGAGGACCACTAGATCCCTCTTCCTCCTCCTCAGGAGTCATGAGCCCATCCTCAGAGGCTATTGAGGACCTACAAAGTCAGCAGGATGAGATGCGTCGTCTGTACCAGCAGCAGACTGACGCCATCCGTACGCTCACTAAGCTTCTTCCTGGTCTGTCCACAGTCCCACAACAGACCTCAAAGGGAGTCGACGGTGCCATACCTTCTGCATGGCAGTCAGCATCTAAACCGATGACACGAGCAGGATGCGACCCGATGCCTCTTGATCCTTGGGATGAGGACCCTAACATGCCAAGTATGGAGGATGATGCTCACGAGAGAGAGATTCGCATGCTTCAGGAGCGTCTCCACCAGCTTCAGACGAGTTCTCGGCCCCCACAGACATCTGGCTCCCCTTTCCTGGAGATCCGATCCTCGCCTCATTCCTACATCGGCGACTTTCCTTGTCCCGGCGTCTTCCCCATCCCTCGTCCTTCTCAGCCTGTGGTTGCTTTTCCTACGGAGCGGCAACCCAAGGACTTTGAGACATCGCCCCCACGATATGTGAGCGAGGACAGCTTTGACTGCTGGGAGATTGTTTTCCATGTCTGGGCCACTTCAGAGGGGGTATGGCCCTAGTGTCACAGTCCGTACCAGGTTACGGATCTCGCTCAGGTACTGACAGCGGCAAGGGCGATGTGCGGACTCCTTTACACCATGTCGCGCAAGATAGTCGTGGACATTCGCCCTTTCCTTGGGGAGGCTGACACGGGCACGAGTGTTGATCCACGTCGGGGCTAGGATCTGGCATTGTCCCTGCTTGCTACAGAGATGCACGCCACCCGCGCGGCTCACGTTCACGCCTTTCATTCCCTTCTTCAGGGACCTACCGAGCCCGGAGTGGATTACAGGCGGTGGGCCATGCGCATCTACACGCGCCTTAGAACCTCAGGAGGTACACAACTGTGGGTGCTTTTCATTGGAGTTCATCTTGAGCATGGAGACATCTTCACGGGGTACAGCGACGCCATGCTCGAGCCCTTCTTGACCTTTCTTTAGCTACTTCCTTGGGCAAATCAGCTTTTCCTCCAGGTGACTTCCGTCCGTGAGGCAACCGTGGCCCATCAGGAGAGTCCTCTCGCTGCAGTGGTTGTCACGTCTCCACTGACGCCCCTCTTGCAGTCCACTCCTCCATCCTCTAGCACATCCTCCTCTTCCCCTTCCAACCCGATTACCCCAACTCTGATGCAGGATGCATCACCATCGGCACAGGGGAAGAAGAAGAAAAAGAGGTGTGGTTTGGGTCAGCAGCAGTCGCAGCAGCAACAGTCACCAAGCGGTAGCAATGAACGTACTATTCAATGCTACAAGTGTGGAGGCGCTCATCGCTACACCAAGTGCCAGCAGCCGCTTGACTGGACGAAGATCACTCGTAGTCTTCAGGCTGCACACGCATAGCGGTCTGCGTCAAGCAGCACAGCCTCTGGTCGTGCGGCGACCACGGCCGTGGCAATTCTCACAGCAGTTCCCGCTTCCCTGCCGGTGAGGAGTGGCGGCCTGGAACCACGTGATCCCACCATCCCCGAGCTCCGTCACCTTCTGGTGCTTCGTTTTCAGGAAGGTGAGAGTGTTTCGTCACAGCCGGGTGATTCACATACTATTTGTTTCTCTATTCTCGTAGCTCGTGATGACTCCTGTGGAAGGGGCACAGCTGGCATGTCATGATGATGGGCCTGAGAGTACCGATTGGATTAAGGAGTCTCACCTTTGTTCCCTTTGTTGTACTTCCTCACATGTTGCTCAGGGCCCGTCTGAGGCCGAGTGGTCCATTACCCATTGCACAGTGACGTCCTCCGGTCGTGATCCTGGTGGCACTTGGATCATCGATTCTGGTGCCATTCACCACATGACCTGTCGTTGTAGTGACTTTGTTGTTCTCAGTCCTGTTGCGTCTGTTGGCTCCGTTCACACAGGCTCTGGTCAGTCACTGCCGGTCCATGGTGTCGGGATTGTGTGTTTCGATGGTCCGTCTGGCCCCCTATATCTTTCCGAGGTGCTCTTTGTGCCTGACCTTGAGCTCAGCATGCATTCTGTGTATTCCTGCACACTAATGGGACTTTCTGTGGAGCACACTACAGACTTTGCAACTATAAACTCTGTTGATACTCGTACCATTGTTCTATATGCCTCCGTTGTGGATGATCTGTATCATGTTTCTTATATCTCTCCTTCTCCTTGCTCCCCTTCTCCTCCTGCTCGTGTGTTTTCCACTAGTGTTCTCTCTGCTGAGCACCAACGCTTGTTGCATCGTCGCCTATGTTAGGTGGGCTCCGACACTGTGTCAAAGCTCATTCGGACACAGCCTGCACTTGGTCTTGGCGCGGCCTCTTTCAAGAAGCCACCCAAGACCGATGTTCTAATCTATGCTCAGGATAAGATGCATTGTTGCACCTACCTTGGCTCCCGTTCACGAGCTCTTCGCCCTCTCGAGTTGGTCCACTCGGACCTTCTTGGCCCTCTCCCTATCGAGTCTTTATCCGATCCGGGCCGATACGTACTGACCCTGACTGATGACTTCAACCGGATGCAGTGGGTCTACAGCCTGCGCCAGAAGAGCGATGCTACTCTCGAGGTTTGCATCTGGCTAGTGATGGCTGAGCGTTAGTCCCGCCACACCCTGCACACATTCCGCTCGGATCGCAGCGTCGATTTTCTTGGCGAGATGGACAGTTTCTTTGCCAAGCACGGGGTTTTTCACCAGGTTTCGGCTCCTGCTACTCCTCAGTAGAACGGTGTCTCTAAGTGCTGGAACTGTACCATGGAGGATGTCGTTCGTGCGATGCAGTCTGAGTGCGGTCTTCCGGAGTCCTTCGCATTTGAAGGATTTTCCTACATGACTTGGGTCTGGAACTGCCTATCACACGGTCCCCTTCCAGACCACGTTACACCATACGAGCTCTGGTTCGGACACCGTGTCGATTTGCGTCTCGCTTGTGTCTATGGATCCGTTGCTTCTGTGTGGTACACCAAGGACCAGCAGGGGTCCAAGGTCTCCCCGCGGGGTCGCTTGTGTGCCTTCGTGGACATCTCCTCACGGTCGAAGGCCTGGCGTTTTTTGTACTCCGCCCGATGTCGCATCATTGAGTCCCGTGACGCGCTCTTCTTTGATTCTCTCAACTACCGTGACCTGACCTCTATCATTTCGATGACCCTCACGCATGTTCCTACATGTAAGGTTTCTCAATGGATGGAGGAGTCTGGGCCTATGAGCACCTCTCATCCGGCTGATGTGTCCGTTCGAGCCCCCTCCACTTCTCGGTCTCCGGCTCTTGATGACCCAGTGATCATAGCTGTCGGCTTAGAGACCTCTCCACCTCAGCTTGTTTCTACCTCTGTTCCCTCGCACCCCATAGGCACCCATGATTCTGTGCCTACGTCCACCAGTATTCTTGCCTCTGTGCGAGATCTTGCATCTACTCTTGCTCCTACTATCGCACTCAGCACTGTGACTCCCGTCATTTCACGAGCATCTCCTTCCACTACATCACCGGCCCCTTTGCCTCAGACCTCACCAGATGTGGTCGTGCCTCTGAGCCTGAGATGTGCCCCTCAAGTCCAGGTTTCTCGCGTGAGCCCGGTGGTCGTCTTCGACCGCTGGTCTCCGGAGTTCAGCAAGTGTCAGGTCCAGCACCTAGGTACCCACTCGCAGCGTTGCGAGTGGTGATCCCAGCACAAAGGCCTTTGGCTTGATTTTCTGCACAGATCACACAGAGGTACATCCAACGTGTCCTGTAGGGCATGATCTGGTCACTCGCGATTTTTGCATCGCTTGTGATGTAGCATCTGACCTTGTGGTCGTCAGGCCTAGCTCTGAGGCTTGCACACTCGCCACTTAGAGCTCTCCCTGGATGGCGCCTGACCCTGGCACTCTGAGGGAAACGCTCTCATCAAAGGATGCAGACACCTGGCGTGTCGCCTACAAGGATGAGATTTGTGCTATCCGAGAGCACGGAGTTTACGAGCTAGTCACCCTTCCACCTGAGGGGAAAGCTATTAAGGTCAAGTCAGTCTTTCACAAGAAACTAAAGCCCGATGGCTCACTAGAACGCCATAAGGCTCGCTTGGTTGTCAAGGGGTATTTCCAGATCGAGGACAACGATTACACTGACACCCACGTCTGTCGGCCGCATGACCTCAGCTCACGCTCAGTTCGGTGTTGTGGCTCAGCATGAGTGGGAACTGCACCAGATGGACATGAACAATGTGTTCCTCCATGGCTCTCTGGATGAGGAGATTTACGCGGCCCAGCCACCAGGCTTTGAGGATGGTAACCAGGTTTGGCGCTTGCGCAAGTCCTTGTACGGAATCAAGTAGTCTCCTCGGTGTTGGAATCAAGAGATTACAAGCACCCTGACTCGTGCAAGATATGTACAGAGCGAGGAAGATCTCTCTCTCTTTATCCGACATTTGCCTGAACGGTTCATCGCCATCCTAGTCTATGTGGACGACCTTCTGATCGTGTCTCCCTCCATGGAGGTCATGAAGGAGGCCAAGGCGGTCCTCCAGACTGCCTATAGGATGAAGGATCTTGCCTCAACAGCGGTGTTTCTCGGCATGGAGATCGTGCGAGACAGCAAACGTCGGACACTTCTCTTGCATCAGGCCCGATACACACATGTTTTGGGGGTGTGCTTTTAGTGATTTCCTTGGCGCAGTGCCCACTGCCTCCATACCTCTCACACCTGACGGGCAAGATTCCCTAAAGGTGGACGATCCAACACAGCTAGGGAAAACAGTGGATGTGACCTTGTACCTCTGTCTCAACGGATCTCTGATGTACCTGGCCACTACCACAAGCGCAAACATCACTTTTGCCGTCAACCTCCTTGCACAGTTTTCGCAGGCTCCATGTGCTGGAGCCCTTCATGCGGCTATGTGAGTGGTGCAATATGTGGTCTCCACACCGTACCTCATACTCTGCTTTCTCCGGTAGTGTTTGTAGGTTTTTGTCTCACATCTCTCACTTGTAATCTATTGTATCCTCCCGGCTTGTGTACATCGGCGTGCAGATGAATGAAGGTGAGACACAACGATGATTGAGTGTCAAACGGTGGAGTCGACGCATGCTGAGGCCTACACGTTTGGAGCCTCCGCTCTCCTTCGTGCTCAGCTCCATCGGCAAACCTCCTTGGCAGTCGTGCCGCCGACAGGCACTGTCCATGTATTTGCTATCTGCACATGTCCAGCACCGCGTTTGACTGTGTTGCTGCGTTCACAGTGCCATGTCATGCCTAGGATCGAAGTTTCATGATTTTCTGACATTGTTGGTACTGGGGGTTAGCGTAGACGCTACCTGGTTTTAGGCAGCTATAAGTCCTCACTACTATTTTTCTAGCTGATTCTGACCGTACGACTGCAAAGGACATCGAAACCCCGTTGCCGCCACTTCAGGTTGGTGACCGATTCCGGAGCTGGGACATCAGCTTCCGGATCTGGTCACAGGGCGAGGGCTTGTGGCCCTACTATGTCCTGCCCTTCGACTCCAACTAGGCCAACCAGGTCTATGACGCCGGCCGCACTGTGCGTGCCCCCGTCCCTGGTCCCACGAGTTGCACGCCTTGCCCTTGAGCCCTTCCTCGGCGACCTCACCACTGGCGCACTCCCTGACCCTGCAACAACCTGGCACGTACTCACGCGCCCTCGTCGCTTGTCTAGTGACGCTGAGACCAGCCGCCTGCTCTTGGAGTTCAACTCCCTCCGCATGGGGGAGACCGAGACGGTCACCTCCTATTGGGAGCGCGGAGATAACCTCCTACGCCGCCTTGGAGATGCCACGCCACCCCCTCTCTCCGCACTCCTGATCATCAAGCGCGGCGCCATTGACCCCTTCTCCGACGTCTTCGTCCACTAATCCCAGGAAGTCCTCGCCGCGATGGCTGCCCAGCGCACCCTCATGCCCTGGGCGTACGAGCTCTTCATCCGTATCAAGGAAGCTCGTCAGGAGTCCCACATCCATCGCACGGAGTCCCTCGCCTCTCCTACCATCGCCTCAATGGCTGTTGCCACCCCTGCAGCACCAGTGTCTTCCGGCGCCTCCTCGGCTGGCAAGAAGAAGCGGGGCAAGAAGGGCAAGGGTCCTTAGCAGTAGATTGGCAGATCCGGCAATGCCAGCCTCATCTGCCACAACTGTGGCCAGTCAGGAAACGGGTGGTGCACGTGTCCACTACCGACCAATGAGGCTTGCATCGTTGCCACCATGCGTCGCCGGCGCGAGCGTCACCTTGCCACCACTGTCGTGACCGTCGGCGTTCCTGTTGCATCGTCGCTGTTCACGATGGCCCCACCGTAGCCTCCTCCGTAGCCTTCCACGCCCGCTCCTCCGTCCCCGGCGCCTTCCTTCCCCCTCTTGGACTCCGGCGCTGTCACACCGCAGTCGGTCTACTCCATCGCACCCTCCGTCCGCGAGCACCAGATGGAGCAGTTCATTGCATTCTAGCTCGGCGTTTCCCACCCTCCTCCTCAGGGAAGTGCGAGTTGCGCAGTCACTAGTTCCTCCCCACCCTACATGACAGAGTTAGTGCTACAATCATATCCTGTATCTTTGTCCGTCCCTTCCTCTGCCGTGCTTTATCCTCCTACTCCTCTTTGTGACGATGTCGCCTGGCTAGATGACTGGCACTCCCGGTTCGCACCTTCGTCCACTTCGTGAGTGTCGCTCACCCATTGCCATGTGACTGTCAGCGACATGGCCACACCGGTCCAGGATCTGTCAGAGACCTAGATCATCGACTCCGGGGCCACGCACCACATGACGGCCTCGCGCTAGGCTTTCAGTGTTCTTGGTCCCGTCACCAATGTCACCGGGGTTTCTGACGGGTTCTGGTCAGGTGTTCCCCGTTCGTGGTGTCGGTGTCGTTGGTTTTCGTGGTCCAGCTGGTGATGTCTTCTTGACTGATGTTCTCTTTGTCCCTGGCCTTGAGCTCAGCCTCGTGTCTGTCACCGTCCTTGATCGCATGAGCATGGATGTTTTGCATTCGCGTGGTGTGGGCACTATGTCGTTGCACCCGTCCAGTCGTGTCGTTTTTCATGCCACCGCCCGTGGCAACTTGTGGCACGTACTGCGCTTGTCTGCTTCTACCCCTGTCCCCTCCTTGTCGGCCAATACTGGCCATGTGTTTGTTACCAGGACCCTGTCTCTGCAGCACACGCGTCTCCTGCATCGCCGCCTCTGTCACGTCCACTCTGCTGATGTTGGGAGCATGCTTCGCACGCAGCCGGCCACGGGCCTTGACCCAGCCTCCTTTCCTCTGTCGTGTCCTACTGAGTGTATTGATTACGCTCAAGGGAAGATGCACTGTTCCACCTACCCCCTCTCTGGCTCTCGAGCGGCTGCCGTGCTCAGCCTGGTTCACTCTGATTTCATGGGTCCCTTCCCGACAGACTCAGTGAGCGAGAACGGTCGTTACTTCCAGACACTTACGGACAACTATTCTCACTATCGTTGGGTCTTCTGCCTTTGGCAGAAAAGCGACATTGCTCCCACCATTTGGGACTGGCTTGTCCGTGCTGAACGTGAGTGTGGTTGCCCACTCCGTCGCTTCCGTTCTGATCGCGCGGGTGAGTTTTTGGAGGACACCACACTTTTCCTCGCCTCCCATGGTGTCCATCGTGAGACGTCGGCACCTTACACGCCAGCCCAGAACGACGTCTCTGAGTGATGGAACCGCACCATGGCGGACGCCATCCGTACCATGCGGGTCGAATCCGGCAGCTCTGACGGCTTCTACTTTGAGGCCATGACCTACATGATGGGGTCTGGAACCGGATTCCCCACTGACCCATTCCTCATTAGTCCATCCCATACCAGCACAGGTGTGGAGAACGTGCCGACCTGCATTCGGCCCGTGTCTGGGGCTGCGTAGCCATCGTGTGGTTGCCTGCCCCACACCAGGGTGGCAAGCTTGAGCCTCGCGGTCGTTCGTGCACCTTCCTTGGCGTCTCATGTCGGTCGAAAGCATGGCGCTTTTGGGATCCCATCCGACACTACATCGTCAAGTCCTGCGATGCCCTCTTATTTGAGGACATGTTTCCTCGCGACATCGTTCCCTCCGGCGCGTCGATGTTCCTCCTATTGCATGGGGGAGTGGTGGGTTCTTCCTCCGTCCGACTGCGTCCAGATGTATCATTGTGTGCGCCTGCGGGTCCATGTTCACCAGCTATCCCATCTGTGTCCAACAGCCTCTCAGGACCGGCTGCCTCATCCATGCTCGCCAGCCCCTCAGGGCCGGCTTCCTCATCCATGCCCGCCAGCCCTTCAGGGCTGGCTGCCACGTCCGTGTCCGCCAGCCCCTCAGGCCCGGCTACTTCATCTATGTCCAAAAGCCCCTAAGGACCGGCTGCCCCATCAGTATCCGACAGCCCCTCAGGGCTGGCTGCCCCATCCGTGTCTGTCAGCCCCTCAGGGCCGGGTGCCTCGTCCGCGTCCGATAGCCCCTCAGGGTTGGCTGCCTTGTCCGCGTTCGACAGCCCCTCAAGGCCGGCCGTCCCGTCCATGTCCGCCAGCCCCTCAGGTCCAGCTGCCTCATCCGTGCCCGCCAGCCCCTCAGGGACGGTTGTCCCGTCCGTATCCTCCAGCCCCTCATGTCTGGCTGCCCCGTCCGTATCAGCGCGCTACACACGTGGTTCGGGTGGGAGCCTCAAAACCAGGCTGATAGTGAGCACTCAGGCCGCCTCCTCACGTCCTCTCACTCCACAACCCCCTGTCATCCCACGAGGCTCCTCACCTCATGTCAGATCCACTCCCACGGTTGTGAGTGGGGACCCGAGCACCAAGGCACTCGGCTTGGCCACACTGTCAGTCATCACCGATCTACATCTAGGGACAGCTCTGGACTATGCCTTGCTCCATCAGGAGCACCGATATGCCGTTGCGGCCACACTCATGCAGATGCCACCAGGGTTGCAGGACGCACACGCCCTCACTGTCCGTCCCACGGAACAACAAGAGGATCCAACCACCCTAGGTGAGGCTTGGGCGTCTCCCGAGGCCGCTCATTGGGAGGCTACATGCGCCGATGAGCTTGTCACCATTCAGCAACATCACGTCTATGAACTCGTCGACCTCCCCCCGAGTCGTAAGGCCATCGGCGCCAAGTGGGTTCTCCGGCGAAAGTGGAAGCCAGACGAGTCCCTGGACAAGTACAAGGCCCATCTCACAGCCAAGGGGTTTGCTCAGGTCCCTGGGATCGACTATGACCAGATCTTCCCCCTGGTCTTTCGGTTCTCCACCAGCCGGACGATGTTCAGCCTGGTTGCCCAGCACGGGTGGGAAGTGCATCAGATGGATGTGAACAATGCCTTCCTTCATGGCTCACTGGAGGGCGAGGAGTACTACATGGTGCAGCCTCCAGGCTTCGACGACGGCTCCGGCAAGGACTGGAAGCTGCGGAAGGCCCTCTATGGCTTGAAGCAGTCACCGCGCTACTGGAACTAGGAGATCAATCGTATGCTTCGTAGCGGTGGCCTCCTTTGCAGCTCTGCCGACCCCGCGATGTTCATCAGTCTGCGAGGTCAGACTCTCGTCGTTGTCCTGGTCTATGTTGATGACCTGCTCATCGCATCGCCTGATGCAGTTACCATCCAACGGGTCAAGGGCCTGCTGCACGCTGCCTACCAGATGAAGGACCTCAGGCCAGCACGAGTCTTTCTAGGCATGGAGCTTGAGCATGATGGACATCCTGCATGTCCATCAGGCCGCCTACGTCCAGACCCTATCCGGGCGCTTCGCTGAGGACCTGCCCCTGATGTCAAGAGCATCCTCATCCATGTCGTCCGATGGTCAGGCGACGCTCAAGAGTTCTGATCTTGCCGTGGTGGGGGAGCCTGTAGACGTGACCACATTTTTGTGCGTCATCAGGTCATTGATGTTCCTGGCGACGATGACGTGTGCAGACATTGCGTCCGCCGTCAACCTCCTCACACAGTTCTCTCAGGAGCCACGTCACCTCCACTTTGAGGCCGCGATCCGAGTGCTACACTACGTTGTTTCTACCCCACGGCAAGGCCTCATGTTCCGTCAAAAGCCGTCCGTTGGGGCGACGGGATACACTGACAGTGAATGGGCCGGCAGTCCGGACGCTAAGAGTCGTACTAGTTGGATCTTCCTTGTTGGCGGAATGGCTGTATCATGGCGCATCAGCAAGCAAGGCTGCATTGCACGTAACACTGCTCAGGCTGAGTATGTGGCCCTTGGTTCTGGTGCGTGTGAGGGCGTGTGGCTGCATTGCCTCTTGTCCGAGTTGCGTCAGTCAGTCCCGTCCATCACGTTGCACTGTGACAATGAGAGTGCTATGGCCATTGATGACAATGGCGGCATGCACCATACTCGCACAAAGCACATCAATGTCAAGTATCACTCTGTGCGTTCGTTGTTGCATGACGGCAGCATCATCATTGTGTGGGTTGAGACAGCACGGCAGTTGGCTGGTTGACCAAGGCACTGAATCGTGACTCGCTCAAGGAGGCTGAGAGTGCAGTTGGTGTGCATCTGTGAGGTTCTCTCTCTCCCTATTCCTTGGACTCTGTACTCTCACTTTTACTCTGTTGTGTCCTCCCGGCTTGTATACATTGACGTGCAGATGAGTGACGACGGGACACGATGCTCATGGAGTGTCGCCAGGTGGAGCCGACACATGTTGAGGCCTACACGCAGCTTGCTGGAGCCTCCTCTATCGTTCGTGCTCAGCTCCATCGGCAGACCTCCTCGACAGTCGTTCCATCGACAGGCACTGTCATTGCATTTGTTGTCTGCACATGTCTAGCACCGCGATTGACTGCGATGCTGAGTTCACAGTGCTTTGTCATGCCTAGGGTCGAAGTTTCATGATTTTCTGACACAGTTGGTGTTGTGCTTTGTGCCGTTCCTGTACAGTTTACTGTGACCACTCGGCCGTGTCCATACTCGTGCAGATCCTTGAGGCAGGCGGCCCTGGTGACACCGGCGCGACGACAGGCGGCGGACTACCCGTCTGGAGCTGACCGACCACTGTTCCAGAGCCCCAGATGTCACCGGGACTCCTTGCTGTGCCTTCCACGTCTTGTAGGCGCCTTTCGGCGGACTGGGCATGAGGCCCATTTGCATATTTTTGCATTATATACTCGCTGTCAGTCGATGGATGCATGCATGTGACCAGTCGTTGCGTACGTCTTTTGATTCTGCACGTCTAGGTTCAGACGGCGTAGGATTCTGACATGTGTGCGCAGAGTTACGGCCAAAACAGTGGTTTTGGGCCGGTTTTAGGACAGCTCTTGGACTGCCGCGTG
>SZWC01014719.1:29091-63800 GCA_023375785.1 Penium margaritaceum
GCTGTCTCATCTGTCTGTGTCACTCACTATGTGGATGTACCAGTGCTGCACGCGTATGGACATGCGTACCATCGGGTCATGGGGGAGTGTTGTGATTTGTGCCGTTTCTGTACAGTTTACTGTGACCACTCGGCCGTGTCCATACTCGTGCAGATCCCTGAGGCAGGCGGCCCTGGTGACACCGGCGCGACGACAGGCGGCGGCCTACCCGTCTGGAGCTGACCGACTACTGTTCCAGAGCCCCAGATGTCACCGGGACTCCTTGCTGTGCCTTCTACGTCTTGCAGGCGCCTTTCGGCGGACTGGGCATGAGACCCATTTGCATGTTTTTGCATTATATACTCGCTGTCAGTCGATGGATGCATGCATGTGACCAGTCGTTGCGTGCGTCTTTTGATTCTGCACGTCTAGGTTCAGACGGCGCAGGATTCTGACATGTGTGCGTAGAGTTATGGCCAAAACAGTGGTTTTGGGCCGGTTTTAGGACAGTTCTTGGACTGCCGCGTGCGACACCCGCTGTGCGCCGCGGCAGGTACTTATGCCCTGGACCTGTCATTTGTCATCTCTCTCTGCATTTACTAAGCTATTGAAGCTTATGAGACTTTGCGCGTCTCCCTAGCCTGATCCTTGCTGTTTCTTGCACCTGCCTGCTTGCTAGTGCATCAGCTGACTGGACAGTGTCGCCACGTCAGCAGCAGCAAGGCTAGGAAGCTTCCTAGCAGTTTCTCAGCTACTGCTGCTGCTGCCGCTGCCGCCTGTTGTAGCTGCCACCTGCTGCTACTGCTGCAGGTGCTAATGCCAGTAGCTGCTAGAGGCTGCTGCTAGCAGTTGCTTCTGCTAGTGGCTGCTGCTATTGTACTCTCACGTGCTGAAGGCGGATGACGTCGGTGGTAGTCGGGTGACGTTGATAGGTCCCAATGAATTGGCTGGAGTAGTGACACTCACTGCTATTGCTCTGCTACGTCTCTACTGCGCAGCTCGGTGAGAATTGTCTCACCGCTCTGATACCATGAGATGATGCATGGATGCTTCCTAGCAACACTGCCACTGACGAGGCTTCAGTGCTTGGTGTGAGGATGACGACAGTCACAGGTCATACACACAACAGCAAGAGTCTGGTTAGGAGACACAAGTCAGAGTGTCAAAATGCTTCAATAGCATTTGCAGAGAGGAATGAAAAATGACAGGTAGACACCCGTCATGCGCCGCCTGCCGCGGCGCACGACGGGTATTGCACGCGGCAGTGCAAGTTTTGTCCTAAAAACCGACCCAGAATCACTATTTTGGCCGTAACTCAGCACAGACAAGTCAGAACGCTACACCGTCTGAACCTAAAATGCATAATCACAAGCTGGACACTAGGACTGTTCACATGCATACATCCGGCATAAAACGGTGGACACACAATGCAAAAACATGCAAATCGGGCCCACAGCCAGTCCACCGATAAACTCCTACATTCTGTAGAAAAACTGCAGAAGGTCCCAGACAGCATCCACAACTCTGGGGCGGTCGTCGGTCAGCTTTGAGCAGGTGGTCCACCACCGGACGATGCACCGACGCCACCTGGGTCCGCATCAGGGATTTTCACGGGCATGGACACGGCTGAGTTGTCACAGTAAACTTTACAGGTCGACAGGAACATCACAAATCACAACAGCGGGTACATGGATGGAGCACTCAAGTGTGGAGGGGGAAAGGGCAGGGTTTGGAGCACAACATGTGGGTGTCCGGGAAGAAGCATAGGTGCAGCATACCCCACTGCCTCTTGATTTCGATTTTAATTACTTTTTTATGGTTGAATTATGGAAAATTTGATGTTTCGTTAAATTTAAGCAGGCATCAGAATATTTAAAATGCAACCTAAAAGAATTCGGGATATGACTGTCCACTTTTCACTTTTACGTGCACATGAGTTCAACCATTTTGGGGATATGTTCATAGCACTTGAAATTCTGGTTAACTTAATGTCTTCACGTTATGTGGTCGAATTCAACGAGACACAGACAGAGAGGCAAGGAGCGGGATTTACAAGAGACATAGTAGTGTACGAGAAAGTGAAAGAAATTGGTACAAATTCATTCAATGCTTACTCGACAACATCCTCCTCCACCACGTCATCTTTGTGAAACAACAATTGCCCTGCGTATGGTGCTGCTGCATGCTGGAAACTTGGATTGAACACACGAGGGA
The DNA here is from genome assembly GCA_023375785.1 of Penium margaritaceum. Lineage (NCBI taxonomy): Eukaryota > Viridiplantae > Streptophyta > Zygnematophyceae > Desmidiales > Peniaceae > Penium > Penium margaritaceum. Next base: position 31,285 of record SZWC01014719.1, read on the forward strand.
AGTTGGACTTGGCCAATGTGTTTTTCACGAGTGCCTCGGCATCACGCAAGTACACCCATGCCTCATGGAACCATGCACAGACAACTTCCTTCATGACCTTCATTCCCACATCGCCAGTTTCCCCAACCCGTGTCCTTCTGAGCCCCTCCGCAAAAAACTCATCCAACTAGGTTTTCAGCGGATGCATGATGCCGGTGTCCGCAGGTTGCGCCTTTGGTGTGCATCCCGCTGGGATGTACACTGTGCGCATGTACAGAAAATTGGTTTGCAACAATTCTTGAAAACTTGCATTGCACTGAGGACGCCACGTGTCCAGCATGAGGAGGATGTCAGTCTCACCCTCCTTGACGCTGAGCACACTGCATGTGTGCTTGTAGTACGGCACAGCGATTGTGCGCACCCATTCACGGGTCGTGTCCGCGTTCGCCCAATGGGTCTGGGTGAACCTCAGATTCCACCCGGACTTGGTGAGGCGGATGGCGTTCTCTTCTCGAGGTAGACACCGAGAGGTTTTACCACTGAATATCAGCTGCATGGGTAGCAGCTCCCCATTCATCGAACTTGTGACAACAGCAGTTATGCAGCGCTTGTCTTCGAGTCCGAGGATGCCGGCGTCATCGGAGCCCTTCGGTGCGTATATGTGTCCTGCTGCTGGCATGAGTTGGACACAGGTGTGATCGGCGTTGAGCACCATGAATGGTTTGATCTCGTACAGGGTCACCATGCATGTTGCTCGCTGATGGAATGTGAACACCCTCTCCTCCGAATCCACCGGCACCTTCTGTGCTGCTGTCGTGCCAGCGCGGCATGCTCACCCAAGCTCTCGCATGATGAACGCACACACCAACAGCCGACCAAAATCATTCAGCCCCACGCTTGCCAGCTCATCAGGTGCATGGCGCACAATAATACCGCGGACTTGCTACCTGATGGTCTTGCTGTTGAGTGTAACGCCAGCAGCACGGTCCTCTTCGCGGGTCTTCCGTATCTCTACCATTATTGCTGGCTGCGTTGACAGCCAGGACCTCTTCCCCTTACAGCCATGCTTCCTTTTGTTGTTGCTCACTGGCGTGGATGGTGTTGCTGCAATTGACGCCAAAACTGCCTCTTCATACTGCTTCTAAACGACTTTTGCGCCCTCAACAAACCACCCAGCAACAGTGCTTGCTACGAGGTGGTCAAAGACACAATAGCCGTCTGTTGTACGAAACGTGCGGCGGAGATGTTGCACTATTGTGTAAGCCGATGGCTGCGACTTCTATGCCTGGAAAATGGTTCTGAAGTGTCCAGCACCAAACCAGTTGGCATACTTGCCACGCTGGCAACCTCCCATGCCACCCATCGATGCACCAGTATCTGCAGTTGTGGTGTTCGATGTGACTTGGACTGCAAGGCACTTCGTGTCCGTTGAATCATCGGTATCCTGGCCATCACATGAGGATGATGGAGAATCTTTGCCGTCATCAGTGGCACTGCTCCTGCTGTTGGCGCTGACCTGCTATTGATTTTCGTTGATCGCCAGGGCACCAGATCGGAGCCTCGTTTTGGGAGGCTGCATGGTCTTGGCTAGCTTCTCTCGCGATGTGACAGGGGCTTTTCCTTTTTCTGCTGCCATTGGAGGACGCCGATCGGGGGATGGAGTCCGTGTCGTGCCAGAACCAGCCCCAAGACTGTAATTCCACACTGTATGCGGAGGACACGGAGTGGAAAGATGCACTAGGGGACGTGGTCTGATCCACGTTGTGGGCAAACCTCTCGGTTGAATGTGATATTGCGGCTCACCCGACCTTGGGGGAGCTCTTCCCAATCCTCCACGAGGCGAGCGTGGGAAGAGCTCCTCCCTTGTGGGTGAACCTCTCGTCACTTCTTGTGACGTCGCAATTGTGCCTGTGAGTGTCGTTGTGCAAGTCGGCTATGGGTCATGGGGGAGTGTTGGTTCTATTTCAGTACCATACGGTGTCATCTGGCCTCGTTGCACACTCACCTCACTGATGTAGGTGACTGACCAGAGAGAAGATGACCTTGCCGACAGCTTCGTCGTAATGTCATGACTGCACGACAATCCACGTCTTGGGACAAGTGACAAAAGAGCTTTTTCATATTCGCATACATTTACTTCATGCATGCATGCACATTTGTTATGAACAGAGCCAAGTTCTCTCTCCAGCCGGCCGATTTCTTGGCCGGTGACATATTTGACAGGTTGAGCATATTCAGAGGGTAGATGGATCACATCCATCAACTTTGAGGGTGGCGAGCGAGATCGGGGCCGCTGCTTGCTTGCTTGTCCCCTCCTCCTCGTAGCACCTCGTTGCCTTGTGACTCGTCACTTATTTCTTGATCCGTTTCTTCCAACTCCCACTGCCTCAACACATGGCACGTTGACTGGTCGCTTGTGCCACGTGTCATGGCCCAACTGCTGCCAACTTTCTAGCTTTGACAGCCTACTGGTATCAGAGCAGTGCGTGGGAGACAGAAGGCGGATTGACCTGCCATCCACGGATCCGAAGCCAAACCCGCAACGGCCATTCTTGGCATCAAGCACCCACCCCGCCGCCACTAGTTGCCCTTTGGGGGGAGGGAATCATCAATCACTCTTCTATGGGCTTTCCTCTTCATCCTATCCTCCCGTTCGTTGGTCGAGGAATAGAGCTCCACCTCTCTTGGCGATAAGCCTCTGCTGGCGGGCGGTCCCATCTAGGCCAACAGCCGGTCCTACCCAGGCTAGCAAGTTGCCCCTTCTCTTTGCGTCACCCGCCCTTCTAGGCGGTACCTTGGCGGAAAATCAGCGGCTCCATCGAGGTGCATTGAGCGCACCATTTGACAGGTGGTCCCATTGAGGTGCATTGAGCACACCAATTGACATCCACAGGCAACGGCAGCCGATGCCGCCACACCATGTGGCAGCCCCACCACCAGCAGCAGTGGTAGCGACAACAGCAAGCGGATGCCACATTTTACGCCACGTTGACGACATGGCAGCCGCAACAGTAGCAGCATCAGCAAGCGCACTTTGCACCGCCAGCCGCGTCAACAATGTGGCAGCTGCATCAGCAGCCTACACTGTCGTTGCAGCTTGCCACACCGCTGGTCCTCTTGGCGGTCCCCTTTGGAGGCTGCCCTCTCCGCTCCCGTTGTAGCTCCAACACCTCGGTGGGACATGCCGATACGCTGGCGCACTTGGAGGCTCCCGGCGCTGCACCTTGTGGTGGATACGACAAGGGAAGTTTGACATGGCAACGCCACAACATCTGCCGTGACGGTCCCACTGCCGAGGCCACTTCTACGTCGTCATCGCAGTCCACACACCAAACCCCTGTAAACTCTTCTCTTCCATGATTCACTGGGGGATCCGAGCAACCGCACACCGTCACCAAGGTGGAGGTCAACTCGACCTAACTGTCCTCTGTCTTGGGTCAAGATGTCATTGATCTCGTACACAGGGTCACACACGCTGCATCGGCTTTGATTGACACTGCTGTTGTCACTGCCGCCACACTTGCTACCATTGCTCATGCTTCTCGCGCCCCCACTTCTACCTTGGTCGGACGTGCTGTTGAACCTTACCCCGAGGCGGCGATTGTTGCCAGCCCGGTTGCTACCACAGCGGTGAACATTTGTACGCAATTTACTGCAGCCGCCTCCGCTGTTGCCGCTAATATCTCTGTAGCATCTGCCATCTGCGGCCGCTTCTGCCATTCCCACTCCACCTCCTTTGATTTCACCTCCATTGCGTCTGCTCCATCTGTCGTCACTAGCGTTCTCATAGCGGCCATCACCCTAGCAGCAATACTCACCACCTTGGGCACAACTGTTATCACCGCAGCTCTCACTCCAGTGGGTCCCTGTTGCCTCCACTCTCTCTGTTCTCTCTGATGTAGCGGCTGGTACTGTAGCACCACAACAGTACCAGATCTGTATCTTCCCTCTTGTGCACTCCCTCACCTTGGATCCCCTTGCATAGATCCCTTCTGGTGTTGCTCTGCCTCCTTGCTCTCTTCCCTTGTGGTGGCTTGCTTGTTTGACCGGGTGAGGGTTGTCTTGCAACACACTTTCGTCGTGCCTTGGGCACTCTCGGTTTCCCCACGCCCACTGGGGTAGGACAAGTAGGACCTTATCGTCGTCACCATGCCTGGTGACAACGAGTCTGTCATAGCGGATCTGCAACGCTAGTTGAACCTCGTTTTTTAGGCCTAGCGGGAGGCTGAAGATCGCCTCAAGGTCGCAAATGACAATCGCTTCGCGTTTGCCGATGAAATTGCTGCCATTGTGCCTAAGCGCCTCCCTGCTACATCCATCCCAGCCGCAGTTGATCCTGCTGGCACTAGTTTTGGTGCCGCTTCCACGCCGTCCGCAGCTAGCACTGCTGCCAAAAATGATGCTCTCACTCCATCTCTCGCCACCTCAACCGCTATCGCTTGCCAGCATGACTTCTTCTCCTGTCCTATCCACTGGGCTTGTCTTGTCCTCTTGGGAGACTCGCTTCAGTGCCTAGGCTCAAGGGGAACTTCTGTGAGAGTAGTTTTTCCCAGCTGTCCCACCTTTCATGCCTATCGTTGCGGAGTCCGCTCACACTTTCCGCGTCCTCATTACTGCTCCACCGGAGTTTCTTGTTGATGATGTCGGCACGTACAATGTTGACCCCGCTGTTCAGCGTCTGGCTGACCCAATCGGTGCGTACACCATGCTTCGTCATCGCATCACCGTCACTGGTCATGTGACCTCACCATACACTTCAACAAGCTTTTGATCCATGCTAATGAATCGCCTGACGCGTACATGGCACGTGGGCTCAAGCTGCTTTGTGAGCTTGGCGAAGCCGTACCAGGTCAGATTTTGGCTGTGCACACAATGGTCAACGGGCTGATCCCCGAGCCGTCTGAATTTCTCTGTAATGTCAAAGCTGATAATCTGCACTACCTTGCCTCCTAGTCCATTCCAGCAAAGTCCCCACCTAGTGTTGGTGCTCTCTGGGAATTTGTCGCTAAGAGGCTCGCCGCCTAGTAGACTAGCTTCCAGAACAAACGCATTCACCGTAGGCGTGGGCATGGTCGTGGACAAGGCAAGGGGAAGGCCAAAGGCACTGCCCCATCCCGTGTCTGTGGAGCTGTTTTGTGCTGGAACGTGGCTCCTCTGAGCATTTTGGTCGCAAGTGCCCTACGCCACCTGATGACATGTGCCTCGTACGCGCCATGCATGGGCACTGGGCCCGCACTAGCGACTCCTCTTCTTCCTCTGCTGCCAACTCCAGCTATGGATTGTCCTCTCGGTCCACCAGTTCCTCCTTAGCACAGGTGTACTCCACCATCGGCATCTCCGCGGTTCCTGCATCCATCCCATATCCTTAGGGATGACCGCCACCCTATGGAGCACCCGTCTATGCAGGACCTCCTTTCCTGGCCTACGTCCCTCCTCTGCGGTTTCCTCCTCTGTTGAGCATGTCTGCTCCATCGTCTGCACCATCCGTCAACAGTGAGCACCAACTGGAGAAGTATCTTCTCCAGTGCATCCACCTTTGCAAACAGGGAGGTGAGCATGTATCTTTGTTGGCCGGAGTTCCTCCTTGTCATACGGACACTTTCCTTCATGGGGACCCCCCCCCCCCCGGGTCACGTCCTCGGGTTGCATTATGTGTCCGTCTCGTGGGTCGAGCATTGGCAGTCCATCGCTTTCCCTTGTTGCCTCATGGTCTATGCCTCTTCTCCCCCTTCTGGTGGCACTGTTGCCACATCTAGCGTTCTTCGACATGTTCGCGTCTTCGGTGGCTTCTGGGTCCTTGAATCCAGAGCCACCCACCACATGACCTCTATTCGCTCCGCATTTGTCTCCTTGGGTCCTGCTCGTTTCGTTCACTTTGTATGTACTGGTTCAGGCCAGTTGCTTTCTGTCCTGGGCATTGGCGTTGTCTGTTTTGTTGGTGACACTGGTTTGTTGTTTTTGGTGACCTCTCTCGACAATCATGGCATGGATTTCTCAGCCAATCAGGGTGTTGGCACTGTCATACTTTGTTCCTTTGGCCATGTCGTCTTTTGGGGGATTAAGTGTGAAAAGCTTTATCGTGTGCCTCTTCTTGCTTCCTCTGCCCCCACTGTTGGCTCCTCTCTTGCCCATGTCGTGCCTTCTCTTTCCCCCAATGACCTCTAGCTCTTGAATCACCGTCTTGGCCATGTACACACTGATGTTGTAACCAGCATACTTCGGCTTCAAACCGTTGTTGGCCTGTCTCCATCCACTTTTCTGCCGCCCTCTCCCTCTTACTGTCTTCACTATGCCCATGGCAAAACACATCGCTATTCCTTTCCCTCCTCTGACTCCCAATCCGCTCACCCCCTAGACCTTTTTCACGCTGATTTCATGGACCCTCTTCGTCATGAATTTCTTGGGGATGTTAGGCATTACGATCTGTGTATTACTGATGATTTCACTGGATCTTTGCTCTTCGTCAGAAGAGCAATATTCTTGTGGTCATGGAGTCCTGGCTGGTGCAAGCTGAACGTTTGTGTCAGCGCTCAATGCACATCTTTCGTAAGGACCACATCGTTGAGTTCCTCGGTCCCACCGTCCGGTTCCTTGAGTGACAAGGGATGTGTCTGGAGACCTCGGCTCCCTACACACCCCAGCAGAACGGAGTCTGTGAACGTAGGAACCGGACATTTTCCGATGGTTTCCTTCGCCTTTGAGGCCATGAGCTAAATGGCCTGGGTCTGGATTCGCATTCCGTATGGCCCTCTCCCTCACATCGTCACCCCTTTTGAGCGCTAGTATGGCACTCGTGCTAACCTCCACTTTGCTCACATCTGGGGTAGCATTACATCTGTTTGGCTTCCCGAGGACCTTTGCAACAAGAACCTCTCCCCGTGTGGATGCCTCTTTCCCTTCTTGGGTGTTTCTGAATAGTCCAAGGCTTGGCCCTTCTCCGACCCGGAGCACCACCGTGTCATTGAGTCCAGTAATTCCCTCTTCTTCGAGTCTGTGTTTCTCCGTGACCTAAGTCGTCACTCGTCTACTACCTCCCTAGTGTTGCTCTCTTGGTTGCAGGGGGAAGTGGGCCCTGGAGTGCCTCTGTCCCTGCAGTCCCTGTTGTTGTCCCTTCTCAGTAGCCTTCACCCTTGGAGAGACCTCTAGTGTCCAGCACCGTGAATCCATCATCCTCTGACACCCCTCCGTCCGTGTCGTCAAGCTTCCTTGGAGCTCCTGCATCCCCTGTCGTGTCCTCACCAGTCCCATCTGAGTCCGTGTCTCTTGTGCACTCCTCTACGGCCCTATCCACTTTGCTTGCCCCTATCGTGCCCAGTCGGACTGCCCCTGCTTCTCCTCCGCCTAGCGACCCTCCCGATCTTGTAAAAATCGAACCTTATGTTCGTGGCGGACGCCTTCGAGCACTCCCTACTCGCTCCTCCAGTGTTGCAGTGGTATCTATCCGTCCTGTGAAGTCTTGTTCTTGGCAGTCCGCGGGGTTGCCGACCGGCATGGATGGCTTTGGCCTTGCCACAGGGGTTGTCCACCCCAGCTCTGCCCTTGGGCATACACTCCTCATGTCAAAGCACGAGCGTGCGCTGGAAGCCACAAGCGTCGTAGAGTGTCACGCAACAGTTGCTACCATGCCCTTGTCGCCTGATCCAACCTCAGTTTGCCAGGCACGTATTGAGCCGACTCCCAGCAGTGGGAGGTTGTCATGCATGACGAGCTGAAAGCTCTTGGTACAAGAATAAGCCTAACAATGAGCTTGACAAGTACAAGGCACGTCTCATTGTCAAAGGGTTTTCTCAAGTCTCAAGCATTGACTTCGACAAGATTTTTTCCCTGGTCAAACATTACACCATAGCTCGAGCCTTCCAGAGCCTTTTGGCCCACCATGAGTGGGAGCTTGAGCAGAAGGATGTGAACAACGCCTTTTACATGGGCAACTAGATGAGGAGATTTACATGGTGCAACCTCAAGAGTTCTCAGATGACATCGACAGAGTTTGGAGACTACATAGACCTCAAAGAGTCACCACGGTATTGGAACCGGGAGATCACCTCTACCCTATAGAATGAGAGGGTACCGTCGTAATGCAGTGGATCCCTCCCTCTTTGTTACTCAATGTACTACGTCATTTGTTGATGTCCTCGTCTACATTGACGACTTGCTCATTGCATCACCAAGTAGAGAAATAGTGTTGGGTGTGAAGTCCCTGCTACAGTTTGTGAACAAGATAAAAGACTTGGGTCCAGCTCGTGTTGAGCTCTTGAGCTCGCGCTCAAGCTCCGTGCCGAGGAATCGGCATGGAGCTTGAGCGCGATTGTGCTCATTGTGTTCTTCACATCCACCAGGTTGCGTAATTCAGGAGCCTGGGGGAGCGCTTTGCCTCCCTAATTTAGCCTGTTTCCACTATATCAACACCAATGATATCCGCCTAGAAGAGTCGTTAAAAATGTTGGATGTGTCAAAGCTAGGGGAGCCATTGGATGTGACCGACTACTTGCAAGTCATAGGTCGTGTGACGTACCTGGCTACTACCACACAGGAAGACGTCGCTTTTCCTGTGAAATTCCTTGCTCAGTTCTCATAGTGCCCACGGGTACAAGACATGTGGACCGATGTGTGCATTGTCAGGTATGCACTCTCCACTGCCCAAGTCGGTCCCTGTTAGTGGCTATTTATGGGGACACTGAAAGCGACTAGGGGCATGATATGGATGCAGGCAGCCACACTTGCTAAGCCTTTCTCCTCTGTGGGACAGAAATCTCCTGGAAATGTGGCATGCAGGGTTGTGTGGAACGTAGCTCTAGTGAGGCAAAATATGTTGCTCTTGGTGCAGGAACATATGAGAGTGTCTGGCTGTGTCGTTTGTTGGAGCACCTGCGTGTTCCCATTCTTTGCATAACCTTGCGCTGCGACAGTCAAAGCACAAAATCTTTTGCTAAGCATGATGGTATGCACTACACTTGCACGAAGCATATCAATGTAGAGCATCATTTTGTGCATGAGCGTGTGGCTGCAGGCGATGTTCAGATTGTGTGGGTTGGAGCTATAGTTAATCGACCCAAATTCATACACTCCACAATCAGTACATCAAAAATTGTATTACTGTATCCTTGGAATTCTAAAAAACCATAGACATGAATGCATCTGACTGGAGCCCACATATACATTCCTTTTCATATGTGAAAAGACTAGAGGTGTTTTCACGAAATAGAGAAGTTTTGGTGAACAATCTATGTTCACTTTTTTGTTCACTTCCCAATTCACTTTCTTGTACACAGTTTCAAGGGTCAGGTGATTGGTTATATATGGTGGGTTGATACCCGGCAGCAACAAGCTGACTTCCTTACAAAGGTACTAAACAACAACGTTTTCAAGGCAGCGGTTCACGTTGTTGGGTTCTGTGCCCTCGTGATGCTCCTGGTTGATGCGTCATGCCCGTGCTTGTGTGCTGTTCTGTGTTGTATCACTTCTTGTGACGTCGGGATTGTGCCTGTAAGTGTCATTGTGAAAATTGGCTATGGGTCATGGGGGAGTGTTGGTTTCATGTCAGTGCCATACGGTGACCTCTGGCCTCATTTCACACTCACCTCACTGATGCAGGTGACTGACCAAAGAGAAGATGATCTTGCCGACTGCTTCGCTGTAATTTCGTGACTGCACGACAAGCCACGTCTTGGATCAAATGAGAAAACATCTTGGTCATATTCGCATACATTTGCTTCATGCATGCATGCACATTTGTTATGAACGGAACCAGGTTCTCTCTCCAACCGGCCAGTTTCTTGGCCGGTGACATAATCAATAGGTCGAGCATATTCAGTGGCTAGGTGGGTCAAATCCATCAACTTCAAGGGTGGCAAGCGAGATCGAGCACACTGCTCGCTTGGCCATCCCCTCCTGCTCGTAGCACCTTGTTGCCTCATGACTCATCACTTTTTTCTTGATCTGTTTTTTCTTTAACTCCCTGTACCTCAATCCATGGCGCATTGACCGGTCGCTTGTGCCACGTGTCATGCTCCAAATGATCTCAACTTTCTAGCTTTGAAAGCCTGATTATCGTAGCACAGAGTGATGTAGCGGATGGGTACACGCAGCTGTTGTAGTAGTCGATACAACCAAACACTCTCACATATGGCTACATTAAATGCCACATGCTCTGTCTCAATCGAGCTCCGTGCCACACATCCCTATTTCCTACACTTCTAGGAAACGGCAATCCCACCGGTGAGGAAGGTGTATCCTATGCAGTTGTGGACGTCAACGTCTTGAGCCCACTCACTGTCAGTGTATCCGTCAACAACAATAAGTTGTGCCCTGTAATACAATCCAAGTCGTTGAACTGCATAGCACACTAGGCGTAATGCACCCTCTGGGTGACGCAATCATGGACACTGTCAGAACTGGGCCAGATGTTTCACTACGAAGGTCACATCTGCCCTCGTAGTTGCGGCCTGGTACATGAGGGAACCGATGACGTGAAAGTAACTCGTCACATCCAACGGCTCCCCCAGCCTAAACATTTCTAGGGTCTTAAGAAACCTGACCTCTAGGGGTTATCAACATGGACGCGGTCTGCAGAGACTCAAGTAGGGACACAAATCTCTCCTCCGGGTTGTGCACATACGTAGCCTGGTGGACATGGAGAGTGCATCGCTGGCAATTACACTAAAGTTCCATCCCCAGGAAGACTCAAGCAGGTCTCAGGTCCTTTATCGTGTACACGGAATGCAAAAACGTATTTATTGAGCACACTGTTAAAACCCTCGGTGACCTGATAAGCAAGATATCAACACAACGTACATGAGGATGGCGGCAATAGCGCATCATGTTGAATCACAAAAGGTACAGGGTCAACTGTGTTACGCTGGTTACCCCCTCTCAAGGGTCAAGGTAATCTCCTCGTTCCAGCAGAGTGGCGGCTGCTTCAGGCCGTAGAGGGCCTTTTACAGACACCACACCTCCTCAATTCCATCGATGAATCCCGACGGATGCACTATATAAATCTTGTCGTTCCGACGTCCATGTAGGAAAACATTGTTCACGTCTACCTGCTTTAGTCCCTGGTTTTGGTGAGCGACTAGATGGAGGAGTGCTTGCACTATAGTGTACCATCACACGAGTGTAAACGTCTCATCAAAATCGACTCCGGGGTCCTGGGAGAACCCCTTTGCTATGTCACCTACCTTGTAGTAGTCATTTGCATTATCAGGATTGTACTTTCATCACCAGATCCAACGTGTGGACAAAGCTTTATTCCCAGGTGGGAGATTTTCCAGCTTCTACACATCATGCCCGTCTAGAGAATTGAGTTCCTCATGCATGGCCTCCTCAGAAAGTCGGGCATCTGGAGGACTCAAGCATCAGACATACTATATTGGAGTCCAGCGGCAGTGAGACTGCACTGGTAGCAAAATGACACTCGCGCATGACCCAAGGGCCTCAGCGGCACACTCGAACTCCGCCGCAATGAGGGAGTTCCCGAGACCCTTGTTAGGATGCACAACCCCGGTGGCCAGCCAAGGGCATCCAGACCGGTGGCACGAGGCATGGACTCTAGACGTGTCTGAAATGCGAAACGGACCAAGTGAGAGGAACTGCTTGCACTAGGGAAATCAAGGAGCACAAGCAACCTACCCCCAACACATTCGGACACTGGTGCAGCCAGAGGCGCAGATGACGGTGCTGGAGGCACAACCAAGGACACAGGCATGCCAAAGACTGGGATGAGGGAGCACAGTTGGAGGGAAAGCTAGGGAGGAGAAAGGAGATGACCCAGGAGGGGATGCCGGTGATGAAGGGGAGGCTGACTCAAGTGATGAGGAAACATCATCAGGCGACGACAATGACAGTGCAGGAGATGGAAGAGAGGCTAACCCTGACAGTGAGGGAACATCAGATGACGATGACAAAGATGGGAGAACAGTGGACAAGGGAGACGTAGATGGAGGAAATAGATCACGCAATCAGGGTCAGACGGAGCTAGGAGGATCCCCACCCAGCCGAAAGAGTTGGAAAAGGGAGGATGGAGAGGCAAGATGATCTAGGTCGAGTAGAAAGACCGGCTCGGAGAACAGGGCATCGTGCGACTCGAAGACACGGTGACCTTGGGGATCCCTAAAGTCTCAGGATGTTGATTGTGCAGACACGCCAAGGAAGGGACAGAGACGACCGCGGGGAGATAACTTCCTATTGCAGAAATCTTCCAGAAGCCAAATGGTGGCAATGCAACCCCACACTCGAGTAGGGTGAAGGTCAGCATGACAACCATGCCACCACTCAAATGGAGTGAAATATCGTGGGAGGGGGCCGTGGGGTACGCGGTTCTAGACCCAGGTCATGTAGCTCATCGCCTCAAAGGTGAAAAGTGGGGGCAGACTGGACTTAGAGAGAAGGGCAAGTATGCCATTAGTAAGCGTGCAGACCTACCACTTGGCTACCTCATTTTGTAGGAGAGCGTAAGGGCTGGTGAGCTTGCGTCGCACTCCACGTGACGTAAGAAGATGAGTGATGGGGCCCATGAACTCATCAACACGATCACTGAAAAGGGCGCACAGGGATTGTTGACAGGTGCATTCAGCCTGAGCAAGTCAATCAGTAAGGAGGAGATATGGCTCTTCTGACAAAGAGAAAAGACCCAGCGGTACCGGGAAAAGTCATCAGTGAAGCATAGGACAGCAATATCAACACTGTCCCTTGAGGAAGTCATGGGGCAGGAGCCTTATGGAATCTGCATGAAAGAGATCGAGGGGATGCATGGACAGACTGTCAAAGGAGTAGAACGGGGAGCGGTGCATTTTGCCCTGGGCATAGTCGAGGCAATTAGAGGAGCAACGAAATGGAAGGGCGGCATGGTCAAGACCAAGCTTGGGCTGAGACAGAGCATGCTGGTGATGGCATCGTTATGCATATGGCCAAGACAATGATGCAGGCGCATATGCTCAGACAAGAACAAGGACAGTGCCGGCAAAGGAAGAAGGGAGAGGGAATAAAGGCATGAAATACAATTGCTCGCAGAAAACACCACGCAAAAGAGCTCGACCAGCTAGACGCAAAGATCTGTTTGTACCCTGTTCATCCAGGGTGCTAACACATTGCAAGCTGACCGCGTGAGAGGTCACAAACAGCACATCAAGCATTTACACATCATCACTGGGACCAACAAAGGACACCACGACGACACCCTGGATAGGGAGCATCTGGTCGGGCCCAGTGCGAACGAAACAAAAGGAGTCAACGAGACGAAGTGTAATGAATGCAACACTAACAAGGGTCATGTGGTAGGTGGCTCCTATATTAAGGATTCAAAAGCCACCATATAAATGGACAGGCAGGAAAATACCACAAGTTGTTCCAGTGCCAACAGCGGGAACAAGCGGCAAAAACTGGCCACAGACGGCAAGAGAAGAAGGAAAAGTGTCAAACTCAATCCACGGTATACATGAAGGCACGTTCCCCATAAGCCCCCTGGATACATCCCCATGTAAGACGGATTCAGATTGATACACATGACCTCCGGGACGTGTACTTACTCTCTCACCTCCCTGATCGCAAGGACGCACCAAGTGAGATAGAGACTTCTCCAGCTGATGCTCACCCTAATCAGAAGTAGGCATGACGGAGGAGACCAAGGGAGTAGGCGATGGGGGCAACATCGGTAGGCGGACGGGAACCAGGACAAAGGAACATACACGGAGGAATGAGGTCCAGTGGAGGACAGTGGCATAGGGTACAAGCCATCCTCAAGGATTAGGGAATGGAGGAGCAAGGGAAATCCCGGGTGTGGAGTGCACGTGCATCGCTGACGAGGTGGGGCTCGGACAAAAACTGGAGGAAAAGATGGACGAGGACAAACCAGCAGTACGAGCCCAATGCACACTCACAGCTGCAAAGCATACGTTGTCATGAAGAACTGGGCACTTGCGAGCATTATGCGCACACTATCCACAGTTCTAGTAGATGAAGGAGCAGATCGGTGTACGAGAGGTATCATCCTTCTTCTTTTCCTTCCCTTTTCTGCCTTTTCCAAGACCATGTGCGGCATGGGCAGAGGTACCAGCAGAAGAAGTTGAAGGAAGATGAGGAGGGAGAGGTGGACAGAGGAGCAGAGGTTGTGACAGCAACAATGTCAGTGACAGCTGAGTGGTGCAGGCGGCGGTTCAACAGATGGTCCATTAAGCATTAAGGCGCTCGGACAAAAAATCCTACATAGCAACGACCCCATGTGGAGAAATTGGGGGAACGGGCTGAGCGGCCAGATGCACCACCTCGTCTGCCTTGACCTCCGAGAGGAGATCACAGAGCTCCGAGATGTGACATTTCACCATGGCGAGAACGTCCAAGAGCTGACCGGACACTGTATCTCCAAGCATCCCAAGCAGGCCTCATTCTTGTTCCCAATATTCTAAGCTTTCTTTCGACAATGATGGCACTATTTTATTTATGTAGACTCTACTCTATTTACAAATTATCCAACTGTCCCAAATTGTCGAATCTTCTTTAGCTTCACAAATAATACCAGGTAATCATCTAACATGTTCTAGGAAAGAAACAAACAACTAAGAAGAAGCTTGTACTCTAGGGACACAAATCGGGGCATATGAGGGTTAAGATTTCCTTCATGGGGCTCATTGTGACTTAATTCTGCATGGCGGGGCTTACCATGTCTCAACTTTCTTAGGCGGGGTCTATGATATATGTTGGTGAGGAACGCGCAATTCCTAGCAAAATTGTCGCAGTTAAATGACTATCACCATGGGTACAATATCCACTCTTTTGGTGCACCTTTGCAGGCATCTTCAACGTCATCAAAATCGCCGTTGGACGCCTCATCTACCTCTCACTCCCAGAACTGGTCCCCCCCTGCCGCACGATGATTGCAAATGCCTTCCTCAAGGTGCTCAAATCCACGCTGCCACTCACTGCAGCTTACCTTGCCGCAGTGACCGATCAAATTGCCAAAAAAAATGAACACAACAATACCCACTACGCACGTGAAGTGCTGGTCTTTCCTACAGTTTAAGGCCCCCAACGGTACGCTCCATTTCATCTCCGGGATTTGCGAGACGTGCCCCGCCTATGAAGAATGCCTCCGCAAGTTTCCCGATGAAACTGTCATTGCAATTCGACACAAGCCTGACCACCTCACGGAAGGCAATGTCAAAACGTTGTTCACAGTCCAAGTTCTCCAGGGCCACACCCACCCCCTACTCCAGGACCTCCTTCATCTCCAAATTCATGAAGACCGTCTTACGGGCGCCAGAAATGGAACCCTCAAGGCAGTGGCCAGACCCCATCCCCTTGATCCACCTTCAACAACATGCCGCCAGTTATCCGCCTCCCCTCCAACACCAAACGCATCCTCATCAACCTGTCCAGCCAAAAGTGTGACCATTGTGGGAAAAACCACCTCGTCAACCACCCCCTCTTCACTTCCAAGCACCGCCGTTCCACAGCAACATCCAACCATAGCATCAAGGTTGTCCACACGCTGAACTGTATGTTCGCCACCTGTGCAACCCCCCATTTGCACACCCCCCTGAGCACTCCTTCCGCATACGCTGACAGCACCCCACCCCTACCCCACACCACCCCCCCCCGCATATGCCTAAAAAATTATACCTCTCATGCATCTCCTTCTTTGTGCATGGTTATTTCCCCTCCCTCTCTCGCAGTGAGCGAGTTCAAAATTTTCCAGCTGATCGTAGACGTGAAAGATGAAAAGGGGGTGGTCTTTACCTCCGTGGGTCGCTATATGGAGCATCACGTATGTTGTTTCCGTGGCTGCAACCGCGCACACTGCAAGTCCCTCGCAGAACTGGCCGACCATATTTACAACTCCAAAACTCACCTCCAGGAGCTCTTTAGGAGGTGAGTTCTGGAGTTACGGGCCTTGGAGTAAACATATTTAGCTCCTAAATAGCTCCTTCTTTTTTGTGAAACACATAAATAATCAAGAATACATGTTTACTCCAAGGCCCGTAACTCCCACTCCCACATTGAAATATTCTACACCACAGAAAACTTCCCTTTTGACGTCATCAACATCTCTCACAAACCGCTTCCCCCTTGCCTCTCCGACAACTCAAGAAACACACTTAGCATCACTATCACACCACTGGCCATCAGCAAAGGTCTAGGATACTAGAGACTCGACACCTCTCTTCTCCAAATAAAATGGGCACGACTATTGGCCAACACAAAATCCACCTCACGAACTTGCACAAAAACCATCTAACAACTCAGTTCAAACAATTCAGCAAACAAGACTCCATCCGGAGGAAGAAGAAAATGGCACATCTTCTACATGAAATCACACACCTCCTACAAAAGGTCCACCACACCAACAACACCAGCCTCCCTCAACTCATCGTACCACAGCCACACAACAACTAGACCACTAAATACAACACAAAGCCGCCTTTCTTTCCATGCGGCACAAATCAGCTGGACCACACAGTTCGTCACACCCTCTTCAGTTTTAACTAACCAAATCCACTCCCAAAAAAAGCAAATGCTTATCTCGTGTATCAACACCCCGTCCGGTGAAAAGTTATGTACACAAGACGAGATGGCTACAAAAGCTACAAAGTTTTGTACACAAATCTATGAAAAAGCTTGCACGAGGAGACAATTTTCTGGCTTCCTCCCCTCATGACTACAAAAACGTCTCCCCTCCCCCTCCCCACATCTTTGAGCAACTCAATGCGCCACTCACCTGTATAGAGATTGTTTACATCGTCTTCTCACAAGCTTCCCACAAAGCCCCTGGACTAGACGGTGTCCTAGGAGAATTCTACAAAGAATTCATAGCTAGTACACGCGCCACTCACCTCCTCCTTGACCAAAACGACGACATCTTTAACAAGCCACACCACCACCCCACCTTCAGCTCCTCCATCACAGTCCTCCTCCACAAGAAGGGCGACACCACCCTCCTCACCAACTACATATGCATCTCTCTCCTCAACATGGATTACAAATACATTGTCAAATTCCTGGCCAAAATCTTTAAAATGGCCCTCCTAAATCGGGCTTCGTCTCCAGTCGCAGTGTGCAAAACACCCTCACCCAGCTACAAGGCATCCATCACTAGGCTACCACCACCAAAGCCCCACTTTACTATCTCGCGACGGACTTGAAAGATGAATACGAATCCCTTTTATTGCACATTCCTATAGAAAGCTCTAACCCACCTCGGCCTCCCCTCGTTTGTTCATCAAATGGGTAATATCTTGCACGCGCACACACAAACCGAACTCCTCATCAACGGTCACCTCACCTCCCCAATCACCTTCGAATGGGGGGTCCGACAAGGTTGCCCACTAGCAACTGCATTCGTCATTTACAGTATGGAACCTATCATTGATTACTTCCGCGAGTGCGTCCCCGGCATCCCCATCTCTTTCCACATCAGAAGAACTTCTGCTAGATACGCAGATAATGCCACAATCATCACTCACTCAGCAGAAGAGATGAAGAAATGCAACCGCCTTCTCTGAAAAGTAGAAAAGCTCACAAGACTTCGCGCCAACACATGAAAAAATCTCATTGTGCCCATCGGTCCACACACACATCCCACAACACACCCCATTTACCATCACTGAAGGCCCAGTGCGCATCCTCGGTATCTAATTCCACAGAACCTTGAACCCCTATGATAGATGGAGACCCATCATCCACCAATCCCCCTATGGAACCACCATCAGGCACCACTCGGCACAAACGTCATGGCCATCAATGCCCATCTCAACCCTAACAACTCTTACATAGTCCAACCACCCGCTGATATTATCCACACCCTAGACACACGTGTGATCCGCCTCTACTCCATGATCACTCCAACCAACCAACAGGGCCTCGGTCTCAAGTGGCCCAGCATCGTGGTTGTATCACAAGCAGCAAAGTGGATTTATGATCTTTACAACAAGAACAGCATACCTGGAAAGACACATTGATCCATATGCAAAAACTCCACAAAAAGTATCACTTCTTCCTATCTCACCCCAACATCACACTCCTACAACTTCCATCATGTAACAAAAAGTGGCTTACAGCATTCAAAAACTTCCTCGACATCAAACATGAAATCGCGCCAACAGATTCAATCCAAGCCGTAACTGCCCAAGAACTTGCGGCCTACAACCGCCTCCTCACAAAATGTGACGTCTCATTGATCGGTATCGCGTAAAATGAATGCTTCCTCACCACCAAAGAACTCCACATTGAACATCTCTGGTCCCTCAAACTCAAGAACTCCCTCCATCCTCCACTAACACGATCCCAACTCACCATTTTGGATGATATTGTTGATCACATTCCTCTCACAAGGCAAAGGGTTATGTTCAGCTCTCAGACAGAGGAGGGCATCCTCTCGTGTACGAATCAGGTCACTCTTTCATACCTTGGTGGCCTCCCACCAACAATTGCTTACAAAACTAAACACCCACAGCGACCCAACTCTGGCAAACCATTCCATACCGACCATGTCACTCGAAAGTTACAAACACACCCATGGCACTACCACACCAGCGTCCACCTTGAACACAACATTCCCCTCAATTGCAAAAAGGGCCTTCTCATCTGTAGTGGTGCCCCGAAAAGCTACCCTAGCCACCCCCTTCGCCGAAACAACTCATCCTTCCAAGATATTTTTGAAAAGCTCCCCCACAACCTACATCCACGCCCAATATACGAACTCACATTCCCTTCTAAACTTTGAAATGTTTGTCTTCGTTTCGAAGTCCTTTCAAATGTGACATTCTCCGGAAACGACTTTATGGAATCATACGTGTAATTGATTCTTTCAAGAAAATATTAATGAAAGCCCTCACACCGGATGCCTGTGTGAGTGGGGAAAATGATCATGTCGACAGCCTTCAAATTCACCGTTGGACGGGGCAACGGTAAGCGAACCCGACGGATGGATTTAAAATAATCTATTTGTGCGTTTCCGACACATCTCGCTTATGGTAACCCGCGTTCAAGAATTACCAGAGAAAAAAACAATGACTAATCAGAAACGCGGTACACACAATGATGGCCAATGAGAACTTTCGGATATTCCGCAAGATCCGTGCGTCGGACGTTTCTCTCGGTTAAGGTTTGTAAGGGTCGTGTTCGTCGATCCATGTGAGTTGGAGCTAAGCCAACGCAAAACTTCGGCGAGCCTGCACTACAGACACCAAGGTCGCCATTAAGTAGCATCGCGGTTAATCTGGCCGTTGGATCAGTACTCGCGGTAATGGACACCGACGGTATCGGGTCCTCATATGTATATGGCTCGGTACGAGGCATAAACGAGACATGAGAATCCGAAGTAGTCATTATCCGTGGTCCAGTCCGCGCAACAGGCGCCTACCTTCGTCGTGATTTGGACACGTCACTTCGCGTCCAGGCGGGGCGCAAACAGTCCAGCTCGGAAATATTCGCCCTCCTCTCTCGTCCGAAGAGTTATATAGCAAAGTGAGATTGTCTCGTTGACCAGTCCGGATTTTGTGGGAGGAACGAAAACTGAGCGTCGTTGAATTTCAACAATGAAAAACTTTCTAGGGTTTTTTGTATGTCCTACTTGAAGACAAAGTACAAATTACGGATGCAGGTTGGCGGATGTCCCAAAACCAGGTCCAGGGACCGATAATCGGTTACCAAATCACGAACGAGTATTCACACGCTCTCGCACCTTCACGGCGCCTACGAGTCACTGGTGTCACGTGCCGTCCAAACGCAAGATGAAACTGCGGAAGCTCCCAGCCACAAACCAGAGGGCCGTCGCGCATTCATGCCGTCAGAAACACAATGGGGGATAATCACATAGAATGAATAAACTATACAGTATATTGATATACTTCGTGACAGGCCCAAAACTCACATCTTATAAAGATTCTCACCAATCGCAGGCTGCACGAACACAATTAACCTAAAGAATTGAGTCATGAACCTAATAAGCATGTCATCCTCCTAGCGATGAAGGGGATGACAAACAGGCCTTTTACTAATGCCACAAGTAAAATGCCCACTATTCAACGAATATAAGTTCCTCAAATTAACGTATTTTATGCAAAATATTCCATTGGAAACATATCGTGTAAACTTATTTAAATCCTTGTAAAATAGTATTATTTGTTGTCTCAACTACAAATTCGCACGAATAATACACGCACGAGTCAAAAACAGACACCTGGTATAAAAAAAGCTTTATGGACATCAATACACACACACATGAAATTTTAAAAAATACGTTATTGAATATAAATGATGAAAATGAACCAAAAAACAATGAACAAGGTAGAAGAACGACGCTCCATTGATAATAATATTTGTGTGCACAAGTTGTTTTTCTTCATTTTTGTTTCTTTCCTTCCCCAAATGGTCTCTCCTTAAAAAACAAACCTTCACCAAATCTTCCTTTCTCGACGCGCTTTATCAATAATAGTTGTGCACATACCATTATGTCAATTCTTTTCTCACCCTGACCGCAAACCCCATTTTTTATTTTTCAAGCTAAGTCTCTACATATGCATCCATAAATAAAAGCAATGCTTTATTTTCCCATTTGGGTATATGATTTGTATAAATGTAACTCAAAGACCAAAAACCAATGTGATCTCTAAGGAATGGAAATTTTTTAACATCACATTTACAAAATTGAACAATTTAAAAGGTTTTTGTTCGAAGGATTTCATGATTTACCCATAAGATATCAAAAAACCATTGGGAATGAGTTGCCCATTTCCGAGCCATTCGTTTATGAGGGTAAATTCTCTAATGTTTTTTCTTACTCGTTGACATGTGGATGGAAAATAATCATGTGCATAATAAACAGACAAAGCACCAATCGCAGACTGCAACAAAAATTTACAGGTTTTTCCATGAATTTTCTACGTGTGGCTAAGCATAGAATTTCTTCCATGCAAAGCCCAGATATTCACTAGTAAAAATTACTTTAAGGGACTGAAACGGGACTTTTTTAAAAGCATGCACATGAGGACAACGCATGCCTCCTTGAGCAAAGACGTGTTCAATGCTGCATAGGCTTGATGGTCAGGTGGGACCACACCAAACTCAAATTAACTCATAGAGCAGTGTGAGGGCGACAGTGTGGGGACTGTTCTACACCGATAGCCCAGAGGCACGACTCTGCGTGACTCTCTCATTACCATGTGGACAACCTAGATGGAGAGCGCTGGTGTGAGCTTCAGGGTGACGATAATCCATGGACCACATGTGATCATGTGGTAGCATGAAAAGAGAAGGAACAAAGCCTTTAACAAAAGTAGCTTAAAAAGAAGGTGCACCGTGGAACCTGATGAAGCTTAATTGGGAAGGAAGCTTCCCTATGGCTCAGGTTTAAGCCAGCGGCCAACCAAGGTAGAGAGGAAGCTTCCACGTAGAGAAAGCTTCCCTACAAAAGAAGTTTCCATAAGCCAAGGTTCCACACATCAACAGTTCATGTTCATCTCAAAGGACCATTGAGATGGAAGAATTCCAGCTACGGTAATCAACGGCTCTTCGTGGTCCATGAGATGCTAGAGGATGTGAAGATCACACACATGGTGATGGCTTGCACGTACAAAGCCACGTGGTCAGTTGTGGTGCAAGAACCATAGTTAAGGTGAAACTTCACCGTGCACCAAAGGAAGCTTCTCCGACCACCAACGAGGCAATCAACATGCCAGAGCCGCAAGTATAAAAGGCGGCGGCCCTGGCACATTCAGCTATCTTTAGTGGTTGATCTTTAGTAACTGGTCTTCAATGGCTAAACCATATCTCAAGTCCAAGTGCAAGGCTCCACGCCTTAGCACTGGAGCACCTTTTACCAAGGCGCTGCTGGAGAGCCCTCCTAGACCCCTATAAGCCTAGCTCTACGTGCTAGCCTGGGTGGAGGTCACTGCTAGAGATCCCTCTAGGACCCTAGCAAGCCTGGCTCTGACCGCCAGCCAGGCGCAGGTCAAAACTAGATATCCCTCCAAGACCCTCATAAGTCTGGCTCTCCTTGCCAGCTAAGGTGGAGGACACTACTAAAGATCCCTCTAAGGTCCCTATAAGCTTGGCTTTGCTTGACTGCCTAGGAGGAGGACGTCATATTTTTTGGTGGTTCGTCTACCACAGCTTGGTGGATGTGCCGGGACCACCCAGAATTTGCAAGAATTTCCTTTGACGACCAAATAAGCCTGGCACTAAATGTCAGCTTGGCGAGAAAGTGGCACTGACGTCCTAAAGGCCTTCCATCACTCGACATTATGGTCGCATCGACCCTTGCGTGCACGGCCTTGACAACCAAGCAAGGCATTGTGCCCTAGTTTGTGGCCTAGATATACGTCAAAGCATGGAGCTAAACTCTATTTATATTCTGTTCATTGGACAGATCTTGAACTTGTACTCTTTATTTTTGGAAACTTGAAAGTACAAATTCTCTATTCACTTCTTCGCATTTCAATAAGATGATATAAAATCTACGTTTATCAAACATCAACACATCCACAACCACGAGGATCTTAATTTTGAACTTGTTTGTGAAGAATTCATGTTAAAATGCACTTGAAAGCTTTTAGAGGCCTATAAGGAACTCTTTTGTGGCATTTTGGTATTCATATTTCTGATGTAAAACCTAGGAACATGGTATTTTGTCTTGTTTGAAGTTTGTTCCTATTCATTTGAGACATTTTATGGTTCAAATTGTTTTATGTTATACGTGATCTTGAACTATTTGGTGGAAATATATGCTCAAACAATTTTTATGAATAACCTATTACATATCACAGATTTTTTGTTTAAGTAATAAAATTAAGTAAAAAATTCTCAACAATATTTTGTACATGTTGTTTAATCATGGAGAGGGAATTTGTGTCTTAAATCACATTCCTTTCATAAGAATCCATAGTATCAATCGAGCTTTGTATGATTCATCCACTTCTAAAGCCTCGTTTATGATTAAAAATGAATCATCATAGAAAAAACTTGTTTCAACCTAGAAAGTAGATCTAAAAAGATCAATCTGTCTATTATTTGGAAGATTTAAAGAAAATATACCATGCTGACTTAGATCTTGGTATTTAATGATTTTTTGGTTGAAATAATGTGATACATTCTTTTGTTAAATGAAATGTACATCTTAATATCAATTCTAGAATGGGATGTGAAAAGGTAAGGAATTTTAGAATGTCTTAGTGCTGCTTTTGTAGAAAAAGTTGAAAACAAGATACCATTTGATGCCGATTTGACCATGAAGGACTACCGAACAAATAAACATACAATTTTCATCTACATCATGTATTCCATAATTTACAGGTTTCCATTTGTTGAAATCCAAGAGCATTAGGGTTATCCAAAACGTATTCCAAGATCTCAATTTTGTATTTTACAATCACATATGGTGGATGCAACCATTCATATTCAAAAAATACTTGTAGAAGGCATAGTGGCTAAAATATGGATGCTTCAAGACCATGCATACAAAGCCATCCTTTGAGAAAAAAATAAAAACATATTTAATCAATATTATTGATGCCTTAAAAAAGAAAATGATAATTTATCATTTTTCATGTAATAAAATTAATTAAATAATATCACGATGATAAGACTAGAAATAAAATTCATAAAAAGGCCAATAACGTGTTCATCAAGAAGAAAAGTGTGAAGTTCTCATGGTAGGTTAACAAATATGTCAAAGTGATGCACATAATATTGTACTTCTACAGAAAGGATTTGAATCATTTTCATATTTTCATGGTGACCTTTAACTCAAACTCTTCATACCCATGAGAATTATCAGTTATGAAATGCACACATGAGAACTCATGGTCTAATTTTTTTTTATCAAAATTAAATATTTATTTTTTAAGAAACAAAAAGAATGTTTTTATGTGATTTTATATATTTTAGGTATATGTGGAAACAAATTCCAACCAAGCCACATGGAATTTGTTAACTTAAAAATAAAAAATGTTGAAGGAATAATTTCATGTTTGAAAGTGGGCTTCAAAAGAATACATACACTTGTATAAATTCACATCGATTCTGGTTTGATCAGACATGTTGGATGACCTAGGGATTGCTTGTTTTTCAAGGAAAAATCTCGCTTTAATAATATGCCTCCTCTAACATGCCATGCACCATGCCTAAGAACATCAAAATTTGGGAGCATTTATTATTTCATCTTGTAATATTATTTTCTTCCTAATACAATAATTTCATTAAAGATTCTATGATGAAATAAAAAAACAATTTAGTTATGATACATATGATAGTAATGCAAAATGGGAAACGTTTCTTCATAAATTGTTTCAAAGTCTAATTTTACACCCTGTATTGTATTGATGAAATTTGGTTTAATCGTTTTCAAAAACAAATACACTTTTGAGTAAACAAGGTAGTCTTGATCACCATTATCTAGTTTAAATACAATTATGATATCTAAATGATAGATAACATCATATAGGCAATTCAACCATACAGCATGAGATTAAAATTCATTTTTCTTTGCGATTCACTCAACTTAAGGCACTTAATTTACTTAATTGTTAAGAACAATATTGAACATCAGCATCTAAGTTAAATTTGAATGTCCCCTTTGCATCTTACAATTTGAATTCTTTTTACATGCATGCAAGATTGATTGATGACTTGAAGACATCTCCTTTGTTGGTTGTTCTAGTTTCAAAAGAAAATTTCATAATATAACATAGATATTTTGATTATGGATAACCTTGTTTGTTTTTAATTATGAAAAAAATCCAGAATCTAGTGAAAATTCTTTAGTAAACAAAGATAACAATGGAAATGTACTAAGATTACCATATCACATAATATTCTTCTAAATTATGTCCAAATGTTTGTTTTACAAGAAATAATATTACTCACTTAAAAAATAAGAGAACATTATGAATTAATTTCAATCAAAAATCATTCCTAATGTCCACAAATATAAGAATGGATAACGAAATATTGAAGACAAATGGGAGCAATTATCTTGAGGGATCATCACAAACAACAAAGAAGAAGAAATTTTGACACAAAATGTGAAAATGAGAGACATCGTACTACAAACATTTCGCTTCATACTGTTCATCATAGTTCTTTTTGTGGCACATGAACTCAAATGGGCAACAAGTGCCCTGACTTGGACAGTTGCATCCATATTTAACTTCAAAGTACAAGATTCTACATTTTTATAGTGCCTACAAGCAAATATGAGTTGATTCTTTTCTCTTAATTAGAATGAATCCTGTAGATATTCATTATATCATATCACTATGTTACGCACATGATTGAAGGATTGTTGCTTTCATATAAAAATGACACAGGTTTTCACACCATATTTTTCACTTAAAACAAACACATCATCCAACACCCTTCCCCCTTTCCATTGCGCATCAAGCATGGAGAATGGGTTCTTTGAGTAAGTTTACTCGATAAAAATTCTTGCACCCTCACGACATGAATATCAAGCAATGACTATTCTTTTGCAATGTGTGAACCCTTTATCACAATTCAATGTGTTATATGTTTTTTGTGCGCAAATCATATTAAAAAAAACCCAAAATTCTCATACGTGATTGTCATTGTTTAGTACCATATCCATGCCCATTTTATATTCTATGGAAACCCCCATCTTTCTCATGCAGAAGTTCAAAACCTACCCTATCAAAAATTCTTTATCAGTTATAGAATTCTTTCTTAGGAACCTCTTAAGAAAAATCTATCCATGAAAAGTTATATTTGTTTCAAGTTAATGGAAAAATTTTCAACCCCCAAATCAATCCATAAAACCGCTTCTTCAATAGTCACAAACCCCTTGAAAATGGGTTCTATGAATTTTTCATTGAAATAATGATGTTAGCACTAGGACACCACATGCATGAAACATTGACAATGCCATCAATGCATGTGTTTTCTCAATTAATTATTGATTATTTCTTGCAATTCATAAGCTCGTTTTTAGAAGTGAAGTGTTTCATATTGGTTAACACGTTTTCAAGTCGTAAGTATTATATCTTTGTTTATATTTCAAGGATAAGTGAAATTATAATGTTCAATTTTGAACATAAATGAAAAGAATGTTTTGACGAGGTAACCAACATGTCCAATTATTAAGCTCGAGTGGATAAAAGTCCTCATTTTCAAACGACATGTCAAGTCAACATTAACTTTTGCATCGTTTATCTGGTGTGGCAAAACAAAGATGGAATATCCGAGTCCGGTGTTTTCATAATGGTATAGTGCAAGATGAAGTTTTTATAATGACATCCATAAAAAACCTTGTGTATAATTCGCAATAAGTTGAACACAAGCATGCTTTGAAACAACACAAATGTTATGTTTCATTGTGCCATACTTGTCTAAATATGTGATTACCCCCTTCAAAATGACAGTAAAATCATATAACATAATCATTTACAATACATTATGTTATAAATAAGTATGCGAGAAAATGAGGATGCAAGTCTAAGACCCCAAATTTTGCAGTTGTGTATAAAGATGATGTCACGAATCATAAACAAACCGTACACAACTTTTACAATGCAATTTAACCATTAAATTATAGATGGCATACCTTTAATTCTCATAAAGGAATATCATGCTTTAATTCTTGTGCTATGTTTTGAATTTTAAGCATGACGTGAGCAAAATTCTAGCTCATATGTTTCCCACTGATTTTTCTAGTGAGTAGGATGTACCGTAGCAAAACTTCCTTCAACATGTATGATAGCTTAGTAGTGTGCGTTGTGTGTATTTGAGCAATGACCGCCAAATCAAAAACAAAAATTTTACAACCAATGATGAAGAATAATATTACGATGGGGTTTGCGTTAGAATTACAACTGAAGCAGCAAGTTTCAAACAGATATCACTCTCCATAATTTTAGTGTGAACTTGATTTCACACCCAAAGATTACTCCATTTCCCAAATCATTTTCATATTTTGAATTGTTAATGTCATAACGTAGCACAATTGTCCACGACCTTAGGTAAAAAGTATGTGCAATTGTGAATTCATATGCATGTCCTAGTTCTCAATTGGTCAATGCAAAATGGATGTTGTGTTCTTGATAATTCATCATCCTCAACCTTTTTTCTACAGTATACTTTGGTGGTGACTTGTATTCTTTGAAACCTAGATTCTAGTTGTGCGATCTAATTTCGAGGCATCCCTCCAACACTCCTCCTTTGATTTCCTGATGTTTGTTTGCGTCTATAGCTACCCTTGATCTAATATAAACATTTTATCTGAAGGGTAGTCCCATACCTTAGACATCTCATGCCTCACACGTTTTTGAAATATTTCATATCTCAACTATGGAATACATTATTCAAGGCATTTTATTAATATGAAAAGAGGTAAGAAACATTAAGCTAGGAAGGGCATGTACTGACATGAAGTAGGAAAGGAGAGTTTTCAAGGCAAAAGATACTTGAAGCCGTCCCGTTTTGAATAGTTGATTGACGTATGGATTATCATAAAAAATGTATATAAGAAGTCTTATAGTCCTAATGATACATGAAAAATAAATAAATGGAGGCAGATCATAGGAAATACGAAGACTCAAATGTGTAAATGGTGATGGAGAAGCAAAATCACCGTGACTATTAAGTAACAAGTGGCAAATCCTCAAAACTATTTGTCAATAGATTTTTCATATACACTGAAGACGTTTAGGAAATAAAGACGAAAATTACATGTAAAATTTCCTTTCATATCTCCATTTTTTCAAATGTTCATAAATTATAGATTAGTTATCCATGTACCTCAGCTTCTTAGTGACTTAAATCAAGGATCCATGCTCATTCTCTCATAATTTAACCCAGTGTGGATCTACCTTGGGATGGATGTGTTAGTTTGTATGGTTATGTGATTAATATGCGCTTAAATTTAAGAATATTCTGAAATATAATTATATTTTATTCTAACAAGCATCATGTCTATAGATGTGGCACCATTTCTCCAACCTTGAAGACACAATGAGGCATCAACGGAAACTTCAACGGTGATGGTCCAAGTGATCATTTCAAAGCACTGCAATACGGTGGACTTGAATAAAATGAGTTTGCATTCAATATTAAGAAATGGTAAACCAAACGTTTATGGTTTAATTGGGATGATGCATGGGGATATGTGACAAGTGTTATCCCATTGGAATAATGCAAGTTCCTCATTAGAGACATTGATGAAATTGAACCTCAAATAACATAGATTACAGTATGAGAACTACATTGCAAAGCTATTATTGAATTGTTACTCTATATATTACATTTCATGAGTTGAACATGAAATAAACTGATCAAGAGGAGATTCACGTTGCTTAGCCATAACAACATTTTTAGCATATCACATCCATGGGAAAGGCTTGATTTGTAAACATGGTACTTGTATAGTTTTGACATGGTTTCAAGTGAAATTTGACAAAATGATAGGAATCATTTGCGGCATCTTATGAAAAGGGGAAAAATGTTGAAAACAAATGCCAACACCAGAACATACTAGAAAAACAACATTTGAAGTTGTTGCACCCTCAAAATTAAACAACAAACACAAAAAACCAAACTTATTTCAATTGGAGCATGGGAAATTAAGCTTTAAAACAACTTTTCATGTAGATTTGTTGAATAAAAACATCTCAAGAAGCCTAAAGGGGTTGAAGTATTTGTTGTTTGGTCAATGGGAACATGTCACTTATTTTTATGACAAATATTTCAATGCCACAATAAAATTGATTTCCCCTTGCTGTTGTTCTCCCCTTAGCCTCCAGAATTGTTTCTCTATTTTGTACAAAAAATTCACATGAAGCACCCACAAGTAGATTTTTCGAGGATATAAGCATTTGGAAATGCCAACATATTAGAGATTTCAAAGGATTTTATGATAACCAATAATGCAAAGATACCCACCACTGGAACATGTATTTCAAAGAACAAAACATGAAAACGAACCACTACAAGATGATACTACACTTTTGGGAAAGATCAGATAGATGATGAATCATATGACAAAAGGATAACGGTAAATAATACACACAATGGAGACAAATGGATAACAAAACAATCGGCTTTTCATTAGTTTTAGAAATGAATCTTAGACTTTGTTGACCTAACCATTTACATGTCTCCTAAGAAACAAACTTCACGTACTATAGATTATTTCATAGACAAGCTTACATTATGCTCCATTGAAAATTCATGCATACTAGGCATTTGAGTACTCTATTAAATTCATGTGTCGAGTTGTACTATACATAACACCTTTTTCAAAATTCAATACGTTGATTTCAAGGATTTTTAAATTCTAAATCTTGTAAGACTTAGTGATGGGAGGATGTTTTTGTCTTTAAAATGGATACATTATGAGTTTCAACATCATTTGAAGATAAAACTTTAGCCCAAAACCTTAATGAAGTATTCTTTGTGTAGCAATTCAGATCCGGCTTGCTCTCTATTATGCAATTCAACAACGGTTGCAAGGTTCTTTATTTTAACCAAAGCTACGTAACATTCTCCTATAGTGGAGAGATTTGTGTTGAAGAAAAATGTGAAGGAATCTTTGCCATCCTCCCCAACCTAGACATGGAATAAAATGAAGGCACTACCTTGGTCTCATTTGCTACCTATGGCCAAGCAACATCCCCATCAACTGAATGTGACTCCCTCACTAGGGTATGGGTCATGTCAGATTTGGAACCTAAGTTGCGTTGTCAAAACTGGTTATAATAGATTCATTTTCACATAACCTCATCCATTGAGAAATGGCTTGTGAAGGCACTCTTGTAGGTTGCGAGAGTCAAGAACCATTCCTTATCATTAGAAAATGATTGTAGAAGACATACCTTTTCTGGCCTGTACTTTAAAGATGCCTCGTTTTCATTAAAGCAATAGTTTCAAGTCCTCTTATAGGACATCACGTATCATGTATGGGTTCATTTTCTTTAGTATAACTCAAAGGCTGATGACGAAATCTGTCCTTATTCAAGAAAGTTGAGAATGGGACATCCAAGGGTGTTACAGTAGTGCAATCCAACAACGATGGGGAATTTGTTAACAAGGCCCTTAGCCCCTTTAAAGTCAACCATAACATCAACTATCAACAAACATTTTCACACATTAAACTAATTGGCAAGCATAATGCACAAACATGACTCTATTATCAAAGTCACAATTTATGCTCCATCAGATTGGCCTATCCACATGTTTGAAGGCAAAAGAAGGTTAAAAAACCACTCAATGCTCAAGTGAATTTCCTTAAAACGACTTAATACTCATATCACTATCCATGAGGCATGTAGAAAGAGTCAACTTAAGAGAGAT
Source organism: Penium margaritaceum (assembly GCA_023375785.1). Classification (NCBI taxonomy): domain Eukaryota; kingdom Viridiplantae; phylum Streptophyta; class Zygnematophyceae; order Desmidiales; family Peniaceae; genus Penium; species Penium margaritaceum. Next base: position 61,549 of record SZWC01014719.1, read on the forward strand.
CATCTTAAGATTTTCCAGGACATTACTTATGCATGGATCATTCCACATGCAAAGGAAAATCTTTGTTCTCACATAAAGAAATTCATTGTCATGGGTTTTGATTATGGAGCATATCGTCTATGGGATTTATCTACCTACACTGTTGTCTAGACCCAGGCTATAATGTTTAATGAAACCTTCTATGACAGGGAAGTTTCTTGATTCCCACATTACTTCCCAATACTATCAACCATCCTTACAACCACAGCATCATGTTGATAATAGATTCGATGATCATGTCATTGCCATTCCATAGTTAACTCCTGATGAAGGTCAAGAAGACAGTCCAAATCCGCCACCACCACAACGATCACCACCATGTGCTTCTCAAAATTTCAATAATAAGGACCTCTAGGATTGGGAACCAACTTATCCTTGACAATGCCTATCCTTTGTTTCATAACATAAGGTCTTGCTCGCCATCTCAAGTGATTACAACTTTTCTTGCTCATGTCCAAATTCATGTTCTTTATGTGTTCCACATCTAGTTCCACACTCTGACATGGCTCCACACATTTCATATCGTTTATTAGTGACTCATTCACCCATCATAATTTCCTGTGTAAACACGAAACGTTTTGCTTTTGATGTCGATCTAGTCAGCTACAATGATCATATGACGAGATTAGAACATGGTTCTTTGCATGTTGTAGCCATCATCAATTTTGGGCAATCGTAAAAGAAGAATAATAGTGTCCTTGTGGTCACATTTAACTCGATATTTACAAATATATTTCATGGCCATGGTGCATAGTCATAGGTGCAAATGATGACTTAAACCCCTCAAATATAGCCAAGTGTAAGAAGTGAATTTCCCTTAGATGCATAATACTCCCCCATCTCTATAATTTTGGCTCTTCCTACTGATGATAATTATATCATGAAGCACAAAATTCAAATCAATTCTTCATTTTTTAATTGTAATCTAAAAGAAGAAGTTTGCATGAACCATCGTAAGGGCTTCATGTAACTGGAGGAAGAGCAATGTGTGACGGGGGCTTAAAACCCCCGTCACACCTTCAAAGAGGTGCCTTCATAATGGAACAATTGAATCCATGGTTTTTAATAAAATTAAGGCATAAATCCTTTCCATTTGAATCATTTTTTATAATCCAAATATGGCCCGTGCAATCTAATTGTTATTCTTTACATGGTAAACCTCATTCTGTTTTCTCTCCGGATCGTAATTTAACACCGAATCTCTTCATTTCTGGAGGGATCCATACTAGAGGAAACTTCTCATATTTCTTTAATCATATCAAAAGTGCAGACGTAAATAATTGCGGCGGATGAATAATCAACCCAAAAACTGCAGCTGGAGTGGAAGCGATTAGAAAAACGGGACGGAGTTGTCATTATCGCAGAAAAGAGACCGTTCGGAGTACTCTCAGCTGAATCTAGTGGCTATCTGTCGATTGACCGAGCCTCCGTTGATCTCTGTGGACGAACGGCGAGACGACGGGAGGCGCGAACTTCATCGGGAGGAGGACGCCATTGTGGGGGTGAACCGGCGCATTGATTTTGCTATTGATTCTATGCTCGCGCCTCTTGGGTTCGCGGGAGGTGGCGCGGCGATGGGGTTTGCGAGAGTTCGCAAGACCTTGCGATTGCGCCAAAACGCCGTTGCAGAATCATAGGAAACATCAATCAACTCCCGCTGATTCACGTCGATTTTATGGCCCAGGAATCCTACGTGGCGGGGTTCCCAACGTCTGGGAAACTTCTAAAGTGCGGTGAATGAAAGAATCAAAGCTAAGACCCACTATCAAGACGTTTACTTGAAAATAAGCTCGAAAATATAATTAACGAAATATTGTCTATCATCTACGGTCGAGGATGACTTTCTATCCTATGGGAAGTGTTCGAAATAGGACGTGCCGATTCGTGATAGACCCGGAAGCGCCCATCAAAGTTGGATGCACGTCCGCAAAATCGGGACGTTCATCCGTCGATTTCGCAAGGGGTAAACCCACGAAAGTAGCGGAGACGACAGCCAGCTCCCGCTGATTCGAACCCCTTCCCTCTCGATGACAGAATCACAGAAGAATCATTCTTTACGCGCGAAATCGATGAAACCCTAGAATCAACAGCAAAATCACTGCGCCGGTTCACCCCCTGTGGCAGCTGTGTACGCACTTGTGCTCTTCAGTCCACGGGATCTTGTGACTTGCTCATCTTGCTTTCCGGTGTGCTCACGTTGTCAGCACTCAGAC
>SZWC01014720.1:2494-48193 GCA_023375785.1 Penium margaritaceum
CACGCACGCACGCACGCACGCACGCACGCACGCACGCACGCAAGCAAGCACGCACGCACGTACGAACGCACGCAAGCACGTACGCATGCACGCACGCAAGCACCCAAGCACGCATGCACGCCCGCACGCACGCACGCACGCACACATGCACGCACGCACACACCCACGCACGCAAGCACGCGCGCATGCCCGCATGCACGCATGCATGCATGCGTGCATACGCGCACCAAGGCACGCACTAAGGCACGCATGCGCATATACACAAACACGCACCAGCCCACCCGCCCGCCCGCCTGCCCGTCCGCCCAAGAGGAAGATAGGGAGGGGAGGGAGAGAGGGAGGGAGCAAGGAAGGGAGGTAGGGAGGGAGGGGCTGGAGAGAAGGACGGGAGGGTGGGAAGGAGGGACGGAGGGAGGGAGCGAGGGAGGGAAGGAGGGGAGGAGAAGCGAGGGAGGGAGGGAGGAAGGGAGGGAGGAAGGTTGGGGCGGAGGGAGAGTGGCAGGAATTGATGGAGCAAGAGGCGACAGACAGGGAATGAGGGAGTGATAGCGCGAGAGAGAGAAGGAGGCAGAAAGAAGAGCAGGGAGAGTGGGGAGCAAGTATGGGAAGTGAGGAGGGAGGACAGCGTGTGGGACGGAGGGAGAACCGACACTCACATTAGAATACTGGCCTGAGCGGAACGTGTCCGCGTTCGAAGGCCCTCCTGTGTCCATGGGCTTGCCTGCCCGCCCTGCCTCCTGCCCTTCCATGGGCCAGAAGGTGGAGGAGCACACACGCCGGGGTTATGAGGAGAGCAAAGACGCTGGGATGAGGAGGAGCACGGTCGAGACGGACGTACGAGCTGATGATTGCCCTGACGCGTTCATAGACATCCTCATGCATATGCATGTGCACAGGGCATGAGAGACATCGCCATGGGGCTTCTTCATCCGCAGAGCTTTGCACCTATGGCGGGAAGGTCAGGGCAGGGCGTCACTGGCAAGTTGCAGGCTCCAGCGGGACGACGTCAGCACAGCGGGAGGGGAGAGGGGGTCGAGGAGTCTGGCGGTCGATCGAGGACAGGTCGGATGTGAATCTCCAAGGCAAGTGAAACTTCCGTTAGCTGCGTCACTGCAGCGAACCTTNGCTGGGATGAGGAGGAGCACGGTCGAGACGGACGTACGAGCTGATGATTGCCCTGACGCGTTCATAGACATCCTCATGCATATGCATGTGCACAGGGCATGAGAGACATCGCCATGGGGCTTCTTCATCCGCAGAGCTTTGCACCTATGGCGGGAAGGTCAGGGCAGGGCGTCACTGGCAAGTTGCAGGCTCCAGCGGGACGACGTCAGCACAGCGGGAGGGGAGAGGGGGTCGAGGAGTCTGGCGGTCGATCGAGGACAGGTCGGAGGTGAATCTCCAAGGCAAGTGAAACTTCCGTTAGCTGCGTCACTGCAGCGAACCTTCGTGTTGGACAAGCTGCCGGCGAATGTCCGTAGCTGATGCTTGACGTCACGACAGAGATATCCACGCGGCGTAAAATGTCGCCCTGCGCCGTCGGCTGCACACAGCCGCGGCGGATGCCCGCGAGTGCGCGTTCCCAGAACGCGACAATCGCGTTTCCGTGCTGCACAGTGGTGCTAGCAGAACGTGCTTTTGTCCTGTACAATCGGAAAATCCATCAAAGAACGTCACTCCGAGTCTCGATCCGATGTACCTCGGCACGCGGGCACGCAGGGTGCCTCCTGAACCAACGAAAAGTCTTGCGTTGACGCGGGATCTCAACACACATCTGCGTGAAACGGGAATACTCGTTCGGAGCTTCACCTCACAGGTTTTGAAAAACTGAACAACACCATGGTATGCAAGGTTCTAACGATGCTTTCCGCGAATTCTTTACATAAACATTTTATACAACGACCAGTCGCAACATTTCAGGGCTTGAGGCTCATTATGGTTTTGCGGAGACGGATCCTGACAGGTTCCCTCCTATACGCCGCAGATTTGTCTTACAGAATATTTACATGTGTAAGAGAACCAGAACAGATTTCAGTCGACCTCCTATTCGGTAGGCATATTCGACCTGGATCGCTTCGACACTTTTCCGAATCGGTCATCATGAAAGGAATTCGGCAGGCTTGGAACTACCAGTGGAGGCACTCCACGACCGTATGAATGCCACCGAATGCGTTGCTGTTTGTTTCGGCCCACATGCAACTTTGTGGCCCGCCAAAATAAGGCGCGGTCAGACGCGAGCGGCAGCTCAATGCTATTGCGATTGGGCGGGAAATCTCTGGATCGGGGGGCAACCTGCGAGCAACCGACAAGCCAGATGCTTCTGCTTAGAAAGAGATGAGACATTAAACAAGCATTTGTGTGCGCACATTACATCGGACAAGCACCTTATCCCATTAAGTAACTCCTTTCCCGAAATACAAAAATTACCTTATTGTACCAAACACGTGCATAAAAACGTCATCATCATCATTCCTCTCACATATTCTATCATCATCATGCACAATTAGAAATCTCGATGATAGTAAACGGCATAATAACCCTATTACCCAATCTGCAAGGGGGTTGGTGACGCCCTACCCAGAAGAAAAATCTCATCAAGCAATGCCTGGTGACTTAAAACATAGAATTTCCCTTGCCACTTGCTTCACTATGCTTGACTAGGGGCAAACGCCACTGATCGAGCAAAGCGAGGTGGGGGCGAAGCATGCAAGAAACCTTATCGCTTGATTTGTGGTTTCCATGTTTCGTGGGGGCGGACCTTGCAAAAAACATGAAACCCCACATGAAACCACAAGGTTTGCGTGTTGGAAAACAAAAAGAAAGAGAAAACAAAAAAAAGGTCATCGCTTGATCGCAACAACAAAAACTGCCAGTTTTCGAAATCAAGCGAAAACGCTCTTTCTTTTTTTTCCTTCCTAACACGTGTTGGTTTTCGCGCATCTCTCATTATACTCTGTTGTGTCCTCCCGCCTTGTGTACATTGGCGTACAGATGACGGACGGCAAGACTCGATGCTTGAAGAGTGTCGCGCGGCTGAGCCGACCCGCGCAGAGGCCCACGCACCGTTTGCTGAAGCCTCCTCCCTACAGCAATGCGCTCAGCTCCATAGGCAGGCCTCCGCGGCGGTCGAGACGCCGGCAGTCATTGCCACTGCAGATGCTGTTTCCATGCACACTGCTTTGTTTCTGGTTGAGGCATTGCGTATGCATCATCATGCTACGCCTAGGGTCCATGTCTCATGCGGTGTGGCCCTGCTTGGCGTCACTGACTGTCGTAGGCACTGCCCGGGTTCGGGCAGCCATAACTCTTTGCTACTATTTTTCTAGCTGATTTTGACCGCACGACTGCGTTCGCAACATCAGTGTTATGGTGTGGTCCAGTTTTAAGGCAAAACGGACGACGCCCGGGTTTTGGGCTGACGGGCGTCTGGCAGAGCTCACCGAGAAAACCCTACCTGCCAGAAAACAGGTCTAGGACTGTTTTCTGATTGGCTGGTTAGCAGAGTAACAAGTTCTACACTAATGGGGGGGAGCTAGAACTGGGAGGGGTCTCCCATTGTTCCTCATTCTTCATTCCTAATCAATCACTTTCAGTTTTCAGTTGCTTTCTGGCACTAACACTGGCGCGTGTGTTTCTCAGTAACAAACCCAGAGCTTCCAGACTTAGACTCTAAAACAGCAGACTGAGGGGGCAGCTGACTTAAGCAACAAGCGTGGAAGCCCGCACGCTACATCAACAACGCTGCTGCCCCAACCTGCTGCCTAGGTTTTCCAGCTTGGTATCACAGCCAGAGCGTAGCAAGAGTAGCAGAAGACTGGCGAGCAGGTGCCGGACAACACCGGCGGTCCCCCATACACGCCAGCGTAGGGGTAATGCTGCCGGATTTTTTCCAACAGCATTGACCCGCCTGGTGGCGGCGTCAGATTTTTTCCCACAGCCTTGGCCAGGGGAAATGCTTCCAAAAATGATTCGACAGCACTGACCCCCACGCGTGATGCGAGGAGGTGAGTGGCAGGCGGCGTCCAACACCTGTGAGCGACGAAACACGCTGCAACGTCACCCAGATGTAGTGATTGGCACCAGCACGCAACAGAAGCAACCTACAACAGCAGCAGCCGCAGGCAACAACAACGAGCAGTGGTAGCAACAGCAAGTACCAGCTGCGTGTAGGAGCAGCAGCAAGCAGAAGCAATAGCTCGCAGCAGGCCGTAGCAGCAGCTTGTAGCAATAGGAGCTTGCAGCAGCAGTAGCAACAACGCGCAGCAGAAGCCCGCAGCAGCAGCGAGCAGCAGCCGCAGCACGTAGCAGCTACAGCAGCGTGCAACAGCAACAGCAAGCTGTACCAGCCGTAGCAGCGAGCCGTAGCAGTAGCCGGCTCCAGCAGCAGCGAGCAGCTGCTGGCAGCAGCCAGCCGCGGCTGCTACTACTCGCAGCTCGTAGCGAACGAGCAGCGAGCATCAGCCCGCTACTGCCAGTGAGCAGCAGCTCGCTGCAGCCAGTGAGCAGCAGCCCGCTACTCGCAGCAGATAGCGGGCTGCTGCCCGCTGTGACAAAAAAAAAACAGAAAAAAAAACGACGAGAAGGAGAAAAAAAGAGAAAAAATCCTCCACCCCGCAGCCTGCACCAGCAGCCCGCAGCAAGAGCGAGCTGCAGCTGCAGCATGTAGGAGCTGGAGCAGCAGCAGCGGGCTCCAGTCGCCATAGCAATTCGCAGCAGCAGCAGCTGCTACTGCAACTGTTGCCGCAGCAAAAATGGTAGCAGCAGCAACCGCAGTCATAGCAGTAGCAGCAGGTGGAGCTGTAGCAACAGCAGCACCAAGAGGAGCAGCAGCGGCAGTAGCATCTGCATCAGTAGCAGCAGCTGCCACAGCGGGAGCAGCACCAATAGCTGCAGCAATAGCAACAGCAGCTGTAGCGGTTGCAGCAGTAGTAGGAGCAGCAGTAGCAGCAGCGGCCCCAACAACCGCCGCTTCTAATGTCAGCATACCACTGCTAACGTCACTGCCGACGTCACTGCTGACGTCACCAACAGAAAAAAGGGGGAGAAAGGGAAGGGGGAAGACCACCAAAGTGGTGAGTAGAATTCCCACCGCCCGAAGCTACTACTGAGATCAGCAACACAAGGAAAAAAACAAAGAAAACTACAAGGGACACCAAATTATGGCTGGTAGCCCCAGTGAGGAGGGGTCTTCCTCTGTTAGGCGGACCCCTACCCCCCCTTTCATGCAAACCATTCTAGTTTTAACATTCAAACCCTAATAAAACCGCACCAGGAATTACATTCAAAGTTTTTTGTTGTAGTTTTACGCGAGCTCCTACTCGCCCGTGCAGTAGCGAGACCGAAGAGGTTCCATTTCAACGCATGAGGAGTTTCGGACCCGTGTGCAAACCAAACGTAACAACTCGCCCCCCCAATCCCCTCCTTTTGTGATTTGTGACGTTCCGGTCGACTTGTATAGTTTACTATGACCACTCGGTTGTGTTCATACTCGTGCAGATCCATGATGTGCACCCTGGTGGCACCGGTGCGTTATCTGGTGGCAGACTATCAGCCTTGAGCTGACATACGACCGTTCCACGGCTCTGGACGCTACCCGGAACCTCCTACTGTTTTTCTGCAGCACACAACAGTTTATCGGTGGACTGGCCGTGGGCCTAATTTGCATGTTTTTGTATTGTGTGTCTACCGTTTGATGCCAGATGCAAGCATGTGACCAGCCGTAGCATCCGGCTTCTGATTCTGCACGTCTAGGTTCAGACGGCGTAGCGTTCTGATATGTCTGCGAAGAGTTTCGGCCAAAACAATGGTTTGGGCCGACTTTAGGACAGATCTTGCATTGCCCCATGCAACACCCGCCTTGCGCCGCGGCAGCAGCAGCGGCGGCAGCAGCACAATAGAAGCGTAGTCGCAGTGGCACCAACAGCAGCGGCAAAAACAGGGCAGTAGGAGAAGCGGCAGCAGCGCGCGGCGGCGGCACTAGCCGGCAGCAGCTGTAGCGTGCAGTAGTTGCAGCGTGCCGTAGCAGCAGCAGTGCGCAGCTGCTGCCATGGCCGAGCAAGCAGCCGCCAGGCTACTACCCCGCACGCAACAACGCGGCTGCTGCCGTTCCTAATGCTGCAGCAACAGCAGTAGTTGGGCGGAAGACGCGCACAGGCTTCCGCTCAGCTTCTGCACGACTGTTGCAAAGCGGCCGCCTGCTCGCGCAAAAACCGCAAAGGTTGACCAAAAAAAGTGGAAGGGAGTTGACATTAGCATTTTCCTTGCTGTCGACATACGGTCTTGCAAACGTCAGGAACTTCCTACTGACGTTAGCAGTTGCCTTAGTGAAATGTTTGGTCGGAGGGTCAAAATTTGTGAGCATTTCAACTTGTTGAGAAACGCTCACGTTTCTGCAATTCAACCACGTTGACGTCTTGGCCCATAATGAGCAGCGCCATGGCTCCTTCTGGCGGAAAGGGAAAAAGGGTACTAGATCCCTCTTCTTCCACCTCGGGAGTCATGAGCCCACGTTCGCAGGCTATTGAGGACCTGCGGAGCCAATAGAACGAGATGCATTGCCTACAGTGGCAGCAGACTCACGCCATCTGTACACTCTCCGAGCTTCTTTGAGGACATTCCACGACTCCACGACAGACTTCTAAGGGAGTGGCCGGGGTCGTACCCTTTACACAGCAGTCAGCTCTAGCACCGAAGGTAGCAGCTAGAGCCGACCCGCCACCTCTCGATCCTTGGGTTGAGGATACAGACATGCCAGGCATGGAGGGCGACTCCCCCGAGGGGAGATTCGTGTGCTTCCAGAGTGTCTCCGCCAGCTTCAGACGAGCTCTCGACCCCCACACACATCCCGCTTTTCGGAGTTTCGATCATCGCCTCACCTCCATCCCATCGACTTCCCTCTTTCTCGCGTCTTCCCTATCTCTCGTCCTTCCTAGCCTGTGGATTCTCTCCCTACGGAGCGGAAACCCAAGGACTTTGAGATGTTGCCCCCAAGGTATGTCAGCGAGGGCGGCTTTGACTGCTGGGAGATCCTCTTTCAGGTCTGGGCCACTTAAGAGGGTGTGTGGCCCTAGTACCACAGCCCGTATCAGACTACGGACCAGGCTCAGGTGCTAACAGCAGCTAGGGCGATGCGCGGACTTCTCTACGCCATGCCGCGCGAGACCGTCGTCGACTTCCGCTCGATCCTAGGCGAGACGGGCACAAGCACCACCGCTGATCCACGTGGGGGCTGGGAACTAGCATTGTCCTTGCTTGTTGCAGAGATGCACGCCACCCGCGCCACACACATCCGTGACTTTCACTCCCTTTGTCAAGGGCATGCCGAGCCTGCTATCGAATACTGGCAACGCACCATGCGCATTTTAACGCGCCTTGGGACCTCAAGAGGTACACAGCAGTGGGCGCTCCGCACGATCATGCTCGGGGTTCGCCTTAAGCACACAAACATCTTCACGAGGTACAGCAATGCCGTCCTTGAGCCTTTTCCGGCTTCACTGCAGCTTCTTCCCTGGACGCACCAGCTCTTCCTCTAGGTAACTTCCGCCCCTGAGGTAGTCGTGGCTCATCAGGAGAGCTCCATTGCCGCCGAAGTCATTGCATCACCACCGAAGCCCCTCCTGCATAATCCTTCTCCATCCTCTGTCACATCGTGCTCCTCCCCTTCCACCCCGATTACACCGACTCAGACACATGGTTTCACGGTAGCAGCATAGGGAAGGGCAACGGAGGTGCGGCTTGAGCCAGCAGCAGCCGCAGCACCAAGCGTCATCGGGCAGTAGTAGTGGACACTTCGTTCACTTCTACAACTGTGGAGGCGCCCATCGCTTCACTGAGTGCCAGCAGCCGCTCGATTGGACGTGGATTACTCGCGAGCTCTAGGCTGCGCACGCACTACGGTCTACGTCAAGCAGCACATCCACTGGGCGCGCGGTGACCACGACCGCAGAAGTTCCCGCCTCACCAACTGCGGCCTGCGATGACCCAGACCCACGTGACCGCACCATCGACCAGCTTCGACGCCTTCTGGCGTTTCGCTTTCAGGGAGGTACGAGTGTGTTGTTACAGCTGGCTGGTTCACAGACTGTCTGTTTGTCTATTCTTGTTGCTTGGGGTGACTCGTGTGGGGGGGGCACAGTTGGCATGTGATGACGATGGGCCTCAATGTACGGATTGGATTTATGAGTCTCACCTTTGTGCCCTTTGTCGTTCTTCCTCACCTGCTGTCCAGCATCCGTCTGAGGCTGAGTATTCCATTACCCGTTGTATAGTGACGTCCTCTACTCGTGATTCGAGTGGCACGTGGATCATCGACTCCGGTGCTACTCATCACATGAATTGTCGTCGTGGTGATTTCGTTGTTTTCAGCCCTATTGCGTCTGTTTGTTCGGTCCGCACAAGCTCTCGTCAGTCCTTGCCAGTCCTTGATGTTGGGGTCGTATGTTTTCATGGTCTGTCTGGCCCCCTGTATCTTTCCAAGGTGCTCTTTGTGCCTGACCTTGAGCTCAATTTGCTTTCTATACGTGCTTGCACACTGATGGGAATCTCTGTGGAGCACACTGCAGAGTCCGCGACTATGACTGCCATCGACACTCGTAGCGTTGTTCTTCGTGTCTCTGTTGTGGATGACCTATATCATGTCTCTCGGACTTCTCCTCCTTGCTCCCCCTCCTCTACCGCTCATGTTTTGTCACTGGTGTTCTGTCTCCTGAGCACTAGCGATTGCTTCATCGCCGCCTGTGTCATGTAGGCTCTGACATTGTGTCGAAGCTCATTCGGACACAGCCCGCTCTCGGTCTTGACACGTCTTCTTTCAAGAAGCCACCCAAGACCAACTGTCTCTTCTGTACTAAGGGTAAGATTCATCATTTCACCTACCTTGACTCCCATTCACGCGTAATTCGCCCTCTCGAGTTAGTCCATTTGGACCTTCTTGGTCCCCTACCTATCTTGTCTTTGTCCGATCGGGGTCGATACGTCCTGACCCTGACTCTTCACTTCAACCGTATACGGTGGGACTACAGCCTGCGCTAGAAGAGTGACGCCGCTCTCGCGGTTTGTCTATGGCTAGTGACGGCTGAGCGTCAGTCCCGCCACACATTGTACACCTTCCGTTCCGATCGCGGCGGCGAGTTTCTTGCCAAGATGGACAGCTTCTTCGCCGAGCACGGGATTATTCACAAGGTCTGTGCTCCTGCTACTCCTCAACAGAACGGTCTTTCTGAGCGCTGGAACCGCACCATGGAGGATGCGGTTCGCGCTATGCGGTCTAAGTGCGGTCTTCCGGAGTCCTTTGCTTTTGAAGGCTTTACCTACATGACTTGGGCCTGGAACCGCCTCCCACACGGTCCTCTTCTGGACCTCATATCGTATGAGCTCTGGTTTGGCCACCGTGCCGACTTGCGCCTCGTTCGCGTCTGGGGATCCTTGGCTTTTGTGTGGTACACCTAGGACCAGCACGGGTCCAAGGTCTCACCGCAGGGTCGCTTGTGTGCCTTCATCGGCATCTCCCCGCAGTCGAAGGCATGGCGTTTTTGGGACCGTACTCATCGTCGCATTGTTGAGTCCCGCGGCGCGCTCCTCTTTGAGTCCCTCACCTACCGTGATCTGACTTCGATCACGTCGCTCTCTACCACACACATTCCTACGTGTGTGGTTTCTTGACAAATGGGGGATTCTGCGCCTGCGAGCATCGCACGCCAAGGAAATGTGTCTGTTCGAGCTCCCTCCACTTCTCCGGCTCTTGATGACCCAGCGATCATCGTTGTCAGTCCAGAGTTCTCTCCAACACCGCCGGCTTCTACCCCTTTCCCCTCGCACCCCACAGGTACCCATGATTCAATACCTATGTGTACTCCTATGACCGTACCTGTGTCCGTCGGCAGTCCTGCCTCTCTGCGTGGACCTGCCTCACCTGCTCCTACTGTCTCATCGAGTCACGTGTCTCCCACACCCGCATCTCCTCGCATGGCATCACCAGCTCCCTTGTCTCAGCCCTCCCCAGCGGCGATTGTGCTCGTTCCTGAGCCTGAGGTACGCCCCTCGAGCCTGGGTTACTCCCGTGAGCCTGGCAATCGTCTTCGAAAACTGGACTGTGAAGCTCAGCGAGTGTCTAGTCCCGCACCCAAGCGCTCCGCTCGCAGCATTGTGAGTGGTGATCCCGACACAAAAGCCCTAGGCCTGAGTGTCCGTACTCAACATATAGAGGTACATCCAGCGTGTTGCGTGGGGAACGACCTCCTCACTCGCAAATTCAATGTTGCTTGTGATACAGCAGCCGATCTTGTGGTCGTCAGACCTAGCACTTAGGCGTGCATTCTTGCCTCACAGATCTCTCCCTCTTTGGCACGTGATACGGGCACACTAAGGGAAGCTCTCTCATCACAGGATGCCAACGCTTGGCTTGCTGTCTGCGAGGATGAGCTTTTTGCCATCCAAGCCACAGAGTTTACGAGCTAGTCGACCTTCTACCTCCGAGGAAGGCGATGCAGGTCAAGTGGGTCTTTTGTAAGAACGTGAAGCCGGATGGGTCTCTAGAACGCCACAAGGCTCGCTTGGTTGTCAAGGGGTACTCTCAGATTAAGGGCATCGATTATACTGATACCTTTGCCCGTGTCGGCCGCATGACCTAAGCTTGACCTCTGTTCGATGTAGTTGCCCAGCATGAGTGGGAACTGGACCAGATGGATGTGAACAATGCATTCCTCCATGGCTCTCTAGATGAGGAGATTTACGTGGCTCAGCCACCCGACATTGAGGACGGTGACAAGGTTTGGTGCTTGCGCAAGTCCTTGTACGGCCTCAAGTAGTCTCCTCGGTGTTGGAACCAGGAGATCAATGGCACCTTGACTCGTACGGGATATGTACAAAGAGGCAGATCCCTCTCTCTTTATCCGACAGGCGCCTGAGCGATTCACCGCCATCCTGGTCTATATCGACAACCTTCTGATCGCGTCTCCTTCACTGAAGGCCGTGAAGGAGGCCAAAGCTGTCCTCCAGACTGCCTACAGGATGAAGGACCTTTGTCCCGCAGTGGTGTTTCTTGGCATGGAGATCGTGTGAGACCGCAGACGTTGTACTCTACTGCTGCATCAGGCCCGATACGCACGTGTTTTGGGGGAGCGCTTCAGCGACCTTCTTGGCACAGTGACCACGGCTTCCACACCTCTCACGCCTGATGGGCAGGATGCCTTGAAGGTGGACGATCCCACACAGCTGGGGGAGGCATTGGATGTGACCCTGTACCTTCGTCTCATTCGATCTCTGATGTAGCAATCCACTACCACACGTCCTGACATCGCATTTGCCATCAACCTCCTTGCCTAGTTTTTGCAGGCTCCACGCGCTAGAGCCCTTCACGCGGCTCTGCAAGTGGTGTGGTACGTGGTCTCCACACCCTGCCTCGGACTCTACTTTCGTCGGTAGTGTTTTGTCGTCCTTGGCGGCTACACTGACACTATTTGGGCCTGGAGCCCAGATGGACGTAGTCACACGAGTTACGTCTTCCTGCTCGGTGGGACCACTGTGTCCTAGCACAGCAAGAAGCAGGGTGACATTGCACGTAACTCATCAGAGGCAGAGTACGTTGCTTTGGGTGCCGGGGCTACTGAAGCGGTATCGTTGCAGCGCCTGTTTCTTGAGCTTGGCCAGTCAGTACCTGCCATTGTGCTTCGTTGCGACAACCAAAGTGCTCTTGCCATTGCAAAGTACTCTGGTGTCTTCCATGCTCGCACGAAGCACATTCCGGTTGAGCATCACTTTGTACGTGATCTGGTGGAGCGACACGTGATCTCCGTCATTTGGGTTGGCACTGACATGCCCCGTGCTGACTTCTTGACGAAGGCACTAGCACGCGGAAAGTTCCTGGTGACTATTCATTCTGTTGGACTTCGCCCCTTGTCTGAGAGTGGTTGAGTGTGGGGTGTGACTATGTCCGTGTCACATTTGTTGTTGTACCAGTTGTTGTACCCGTTTCGGTGTTGCACGCGTATGGACATGCGTACCATCAGGTCATGGGGGAGTGTTGTGATTTGTGACGTTTCGGTCGACTTGTACAGTTTACTGTGACCACTCAGCCATGTCCATACTCGTGCAGATCCTTGATGCGGACCCTGGTGGCACCGATGCCTTATGTGGTAGCGTACTACCAGCCTGGAGCTGACCAAAGACCGTTCTAGAGCTCTGGACACTTCCTGGGACCTCCTACAGTTTTTATGCAGCACACAGGTGTTTATTGGTGGACTGGACGTGGGCCCAATTTGCATGTTCTTGCATTGTGTGTCCACCGTTTGATGCCGGATGCATGCATGTGACCAGTTGTAGCGTCCGACTTTTGATTCTCCATGTCTAGGTTTAGACGACGTAGCGTTCTGACATGTCTGCGCAGAGTTACGGCCAGAACAGTAGTTTTGGACCGGTTTTAGGACAGATCTTGCACTACCGCGTGCGACACCCACCGTGCACCGCGGTAGGTACTTATGCCATGGACCTGTCATTTTTCATCTATCTCTGCAAATGCTATTGAGCATTCTGACACTTTGCCTTGTGTCTCCTAGCCAGATCCTTACCGTTGTGTGCACGACTTGTGACTGTCGTCACCGTCTGACCAGGCACTGACGCCTAGTCGACAGCTGTGTTGCTAGGAAGCTTCTACGCATCTTTTCACCTCCCCCTCAAAAATTCACAAGTCCTCTGAATGAGGGGCTTGGGAATTGTCAAAGAAATTAGTGACGTCAGCATGTGGACGCTACATGGTATGCAGCGTCGACATGCTATGTTTTCTCGCTGCTCAATGGTTAAATGTCACTAATCTTGGGTCAGTGGGTATGGGAGTTTTTTTTCCTGAACACCAGGTCAGGTGGCTTTATTCTTTTCAACGAGGAGTGGGGCATACACACAATCAAATTTTGTGGGTGATCCGTACATGTACCCTTCAATCAATCATGAAATTTCAAAGTTTTCTTCTTTATTTCTATTATGTAAACCTTGTTCGTACACATCCCCTCCATAGATTTCTATCTATTCATGCTTCAAGACATACAAAAAGTCAAAATCCTCGATGAGATGTTTGTTTCTCATTTCATGGCTTGTAAAACACCAAGTGTTGTGATGTGTGATGTTCCTGTCGACATGTACAATTTACTTTGACCACTCGGCCGTTTCCATATTCGTGCAGACCCCTTATGTAGACCCTGGCGCCACCGGTGTCTCATCTGGTGGTGGACCACCAGCTTGGAGCTGACCTACGACCATTCCAGAGCTCTAGACGCTACCCGGGATCTCTTACATTTTTTTGCAGCACACAGGAGTTTATCGGTGGACTGGTCATGGGCCCCATTTGTATGTTTTTGTATTGTGTGTCCACCGTTTGATGTTGGATGCATGCATGTTACCAGTCGTAGCGCTTGGCTTGTGATCCTGCACGTCTAGGTTCAGATGGCATAGCATTCTGACATGTCCACGCAGAGTTACGGTCAAAACAGTGGTTTTGAGCCAGTTTTAGGATAGATCTTCCACTGCCACGTGTGTCACACGCCGTGCGCCGCGGCAGGTACTTATGCCATGGACCTGTCATTTGTCATCTCTCTCTGCAAATGCTATTGAAGGATTCTAACACTTTGCCTTGTGTCTCAGAGCCAGACCCTTGCTGTTATGTGCACGATTAGTGATTGTTGTCACCATCTGACCTGGCACGGATGCCTAGTCAGCGGCTGTGTTGCTAGGAAGCTTCAACGCATCTTCTCTTCGTATCAGAGCAGTGAGACAATTCTCACCGAGGTGCGCAGCAGAGACGCAACAGAGCAGCAGGAGTGAGATTCACCGCTGCACGAGATCCACAGGGACCTATCGACGATAGCCGACTGCCGTCGACATCGCTCACCATCATCACGTGAGACTGCATCAGCAGCAGCTGCTAGTGGCAGCAGGCAAGAGGTGCAGCAGGCTCCTGACATTGGCTCATGCAGCAGTAGCAGCACAGCAGCACAGTAGCAGCGTAGTAGAGTGGCAGTAGCAGCGGCGGCTACAGAAGCGCGCGTCGGCGGGAGCAGCGCGGGGCAACCGTAACGCGCAGCAACAGCAGTAGCAGCACGCAGCTGCTGCCACGGCTGCGCATGCACCCATGCGGCTGCTGTTGTAGCTAACGACGCACTAGCAGCAGCAACTGAGCGAAAGCTGCTGCACAGATTCCGTGCGGGTGCTACGAGGCGGTCACCTGCTCGCGCAACGACGGCAAGGGTTGAAAGAAAAAGAAAGGAGGTGAGCTGACGTCAACATCTTTTCTTGCTGACGTCATCAGGTCATGCTGATGTCAGCAACTTCCTGCTGATGTCAGCACTTTTCTTGATGAAAACTTTGGTCGGAGAGTCCAAAATTGCCAGCGTTTCAAATCTTCGAGAAACGCTGACGTTTTTGCAATTTGACCATGTTGACGTCTCAGCCCATAATGAACAATGACATGACTCCGTCGGGTGATAAGGGGAAAAGGGTACGAGATCCCTCTTCTTCCTCCTTAGGGGTCATGAGCCCACGTTCGTAGGCTATTGAGGACCTACGGAGCCAGCGGGACGAGATGCGTCGCCTGCACAAGGAGTAGAATGACGCCCCCTGTACCCTCACCGAGCTTCTTTGCGGTCATTCGACGACCCCACGAGAGACCTCTGAGGGAGCGGCCGGTGCCGCACCCTCTTCACAGCAGTCAGCTCCAGCACCAGAAACAGGAGCTGGAGCCGACTCGCCACCTCTTGATCCTTGGGATGTAGATCCAGGTATGCCTGGCATGGAGGACGACTCCCCTCAGCGCGAGATTCGCGTGCATCAAGAGCGTCTCCGCCAGCTTTAGACGAGCTCTCGGCCCCCACACACATCTCGCTTTCCCGAGATTTGATTGTCGCCTGATCTCCACTCCAGTGACTTCCCTCTCCCCGGTGTCTTTCCCATCCCTTGTCCTTCCCAACCTGTGGTTGCTCTCCCTACGGAGCGGCAACCCAAGGACTTTGAGACACCGTCCCCACGGTACGTCAGCGAGGACGGTTTTGACTGCTGGGAGATCCTCTTCCAGGATTGGGCCACTTCGGAGGGCGTATGGCCGTACTACGACAGTCCGTATCAAACTACGCATTGAGCAAAGGTGCTCACGGTGGCCAGGGCGATGCGCGGACATCTCTACACCGTGCCGCACGGGACCGTCATCGAATTCCGCTCGTTCCTCGGCGAAACGGGCACAGGAACCGGTGCTGATCCACCCAGAGGCTGGGACTTGGCATTATCCTTGCTTGCTGCAGAGACGCATGCCACCCGCACAGTGCACATTTTTGCCTTTCACTTCCTTCGTCAGGGGCCTACTGAGCCTGCAGCCAACTACTAGCGACGCGCCATGCACATCTATGAAGATGAGGATGTGTGTGTGCCTTGAGCACACAGACATCTTCACGAGGTACAACGACGCTGTGCTCGAGCATTTTTTGGCCTCACTATAGCTTCTTCTCTGGGTGCACCAGCTTTTCCTCCATGTGACTTCTGCCCATGAGGTAGCAGTGGCTCATCAGGAGAACCCCCTTACTGCAACAGTCATCGCATCACCACTGAAGCCCCTCCTACAGTCTCCTTCTTCATCCTCTGCCACTTCCTCCTCTTTCCTTCCACCCTGCTTACGCCAACTCAGACACAGGGTGTGACGGCAGCAGCACAAGGGAACAAGGGACGACAAAGGCACGGCTCAGGCCAGCAGCAGTCACAGCAACAACCGTCATCGGGTAGTAGTAGTGGACGCTCTGTTCACTGCTTCAACTGTGGAGGTTCTCATCACTACACCAAGTGCCAGCAGCCGCTTGATTGGGTGCGGATTACTCGCGATCTTTAGGTTGCGCACGCACTACGGTCTACATCCAGTAGCACATCCTTTGGACGCGTAGCGACCACGACCGCAGAAGTTCCCGCTTCACCACCGGCGAGCAGCGACGACTCGGACCCACATGACCGTACCATCGCAGCTCCGCCACCTTCTAGTGCTTCGCTTTCAGGGAGGTGCGAGTGTGTTGTCACAGCTGGGTGGTTCACAACCCGTCTTTCTGTCTGTTCTTGTGGCTCGTGATGACTCGTGTGGGGGGGCACAGTAGGCATGTGATGACGATGGACCTGACTGTACGGATTGGATTCATGATTCCCACCTTTGTGCTCTTCCTCGCTCCTCCCTACCTGCTGCCCATTGTCCATCTGAGGCCGAGTGTTCTGTTGCCCGCTGTACAGTGACGTCCTCCACTCATGATTCCGGTGGCACTTGGATCATCGATTACGGTGCCACTCATCACATGACCTGTCGTCGTAGTGACTTCGTTGTTCTCAGCCATGCTGCGTCTGTTTGTTCCATTCGCACATGCTCTGGTCAGTCCTTGCCAGTCCAGGGTGTTGTGGTTGTATGTTTCGATGGTCCGTCTTGGCCCGTGTATCTTTCTGAGGTGCTGTTTGTGCCTGACCTTGAGCTCAGTTTGCTTTCCGTCCGTGCCTGCACATTCATGGGAGTCTCTGTGGAGCACACTGCAGACTTCATGACTGTGATTTCCCTTGACACTCGTAGCGTTGTTCTTCATGCCTCTGTTGTGGATGACCTATATCGTGTCTCTCGGACTTCTGCTCCTTGCTCCCCCTCCCCTTCAGCTCGTGTTTTTGTCACTACCATTCTATCTCCTGAGAACCAGCGATTGCTTCATTGCCGTCTGTGTCATGTAGGCTACGACAATGTGTCGAAGCTTATTTGGACACAGCCCGTCCTCGGTCTTGACGCGACTTCTTTTGAGAAGGTGTCCAAGACCGATTGTCTCTTATGTTCTAAGTATAAGATGCATCGTTGCACCTACCCCGACTCCTGCTCTCGCGCACTTTGCCCCATTGAGATAGTCCATTTAGACCTCCTTGGTCCTCTTCCTGTGGAGTCTTTGTCCGATCGGGGTTGATATGTCCTGACCCTGACTGATGACTTCACCCGGATGCGGTGGGTCTACAGCCTGCGCAAGAAGAGTGATGCCGCTCTCACGGTTTGCCTCTGGCTAGTGATGGCTGGGCGTCAGTCCCGCCACACACTACACACAATCCACTTGGATTGCGGTGGCGAGTTTCTTGGCGAGATGGACACCTTCTTCGCCGAGCACGAGATTTTTCACCAGGTCTCCGCTCATGCTACTCCTCATCAAAACGATGTTTCTGAGCGCTAGAACTGCACTATGTAGGATGCGGTTCACGCTATGCGGTCTCAGTGCAGTCTCCCGCAGTCCTTCGCTTTTGAGGGATTCGCCTACATGACTTGGGTCTGGAACCACCTCCCGCAAGGTCCCTTTCCGGACCACGTCACACTGTATGAGCTCTTATTCGGCCACCGTGCTGACCTACACCTCGCTCGCATCTGGGGATCCTTGGCTTCTGTGTGGTATACCAAGGACTAGCAAGGGTCCAAGGTCTCACCGCGGGGTCGCTTGTGTGCCTTCTTACGCATCTCCCCGCATTCAGAGGCCTGGCGCTTTTGGGACCCTGCTCGTCGTCGCATTGTTGAGTCACGCAACGCGTTCTTCTTTGAGTCCCTCACCTATCGTGATCTGACATCGATCACGTCGCTATCCATCATGCATGTTCCTACGTGTGAGGTTTCTTGACGAATGGGGGAGTCTACGCCTGCGAGCACCACTCACCATGCTGATGTGTCCGTTCGAGTTACCTCCACTTTGTGGTTTCCGGCTCTTGATGACCCAGCGATCATCGCTGTCGGCCGAGAGACCTCTCCTGTACCGCCGTCTTCTACTCATGTTGCCTCGCACCCCACAGGTACCCATGATCCTATACCTGTTTGTACTCAAATGACCGTACCTGTGTCCGTCGGCACTCCTGCCACTGTGCCTGGCCCTGCCTCGCCTTCTCATACTGTCACACTGAGCCCCATGTCTCCCACACACGCATCTCCTTGCACGACATCACTAGCTCCTTTGCCTCAGCGCTCCCTAGCTGCGATCGTGCCTGGTCCCGAGCCTAAGGTGCTCCCCTCGAGCCCAAGTTACTCTCGTGAGCCCCGTGATCACCTTCGACCATTGGAATCTGCAGTCCAGCGAGTGTCTGGTCCCGCACCCAGGCGCTCCACTTGCAGCATCGGGAGTGGTGATAGCGGCACAAAGGCCCTAGGCCTGAGAGTCCGCACTTAGCACACGGAGGTACATCCAGTGTGCCCTTTAGGGCACGACCTCATCACTCGCGAGTTTCATATTACTTGTGATGCAGCAGACGATCTTGTGATTGTCAGACCTAGCACTGAGGCGTACGCTCTTACCACGCAGATCTCTCCCTCTTTGGTGCCTGACCGGGGCACATTGAGGGAAGCTCTCTCATCACAGGATGCCAACGCTTGGTGTGCTGCCTGCGAGGATGAGCTGTGCGCCATCCAGGCCTTGGAGTTTACGAGCTAGTCGACCTTCCACCTTGGAGGAAGACTATTCAGGTCGAGTGGGTCTTTTGCAAAAAAATAAAGCCGGATGGCTCACGAGAACGCCACAAGGCTCACTTGGTCGTCAAGGGGTAACATCAAATTGAGTGCATCGGTTACACTGACACCTTTATCCCTGTTAGCCGAATAACCTAAGCTCGAGCTCTGTTTGGTGTAGTGGCCCAACATGACTAGGAACTGCACCAGATGGATGTGAGCAATGCATTCCTCCATGGCTCTCTTGATGAGGAGATTTACGTGGCTCAGCCACCTGGATTTGAGGACAGTGACAAGGTCTGACGCTTGCGCAGACCTTGACTACGGCCTCAAGTAGTCTCCTCGATGGAACCAAGAGATCATTGGAACCCTGACTTGTGCGATATATGTACAGAGCGAGGCAGATCCCTCTCTCTTCATTCGACGGACACCTGAGCGATTCACCGCCATCCTAGTCTATGTCGACGACCTTCTGATCGCGTCTCCTTCACAGGAGGCCGTGAAGGAGGCCAAGGCTTTCCTCCACACTGCCTACAGGATAAAGGACCTTGGTCTTGCAGCGGTGTTTCTTGGCATGGAGATCATACGACACCGCAGAGGCCGTACTCTACTCCTACATCTGGCTCGATATGCACGTGTTGCGATGGAGCGCTTCAGCGACCTCCTCAACGTAGTGCCCACGGCTTCCACACCTCTCACGCCTGACGGACACGATGCTCTGAAGGTGGATAATCCCACACAGCTGGGGGAGAAAGTGAATGTGACATTGTACCTCCGTCTCATCGAATCTCTGATGTACTTGGCCACTACCACACGTCTTGACATCACCTGTGCCGTCAACCTCCTTGCCCAGTTCACGCATTAAAACCCTTCACACGGTTGTGCAAGTGGTGTGGTACCTGCTTTCCACACCGTAACTTGGGCTTTGTTTTCGCCGGTAGTGTTTGGTGGTCCTTGACGACTACAATGACAGCGACCGGGCCTTGAGCCCATATGGACGCAGTCGTATCGGTTTTGTGTTCCTGCTCCATGGTACCGCTGTGTCCTAGCGCAGCAGGAAGCAAGGCTGCATTGCACGTAGCTCATTGAAGGTAGAGTATGTTGCTCTGGGTGCAGGGGCTGCTGAGGCAATGTGGCTGTAGCGCCTATTCCTTTAGCTGGTTCAGTCAGTACTGCCATTGTGTTTCATTGCGAAAACAAGAGTGTTCTACCCATTGCAGGGAACTCTAGTGTCTTTCATGCTCGCACGAAGCACATTACGGTTGAGCATCACTTTGTGCGTTATCTGGTGGAGCGACACGTGATCTCCGTCATTTGGATTGGCACTGACATGCAGTGTGCTGACTTCTTGACGAAGGCACTAGCACACGAAAAGCTCCTGGTGGCCATTCGTTCTGTTCGGCTCTTCCCCTTGCCTGAGAGTGGTTGAGTATAGGGTGTGTTTGTTCTTGAAGTTCGTTGGCCACTCACAACTCTATGCCCTCTTGTCTCCCACACTTTGAACACACACATGTACAGATTGAGTGACAATGGCCGTAGCTGGGGAAGCGTCATACGTGCCCATTCTGACTAGAGCCATTGACCCCCTCAAGCTGCTACTACTGCCGGACCCAAGAGTGCCTCTTGGCACAAACGTGGCCATTGCATGACTCTCTATGATGCGGTAGATGCTAGGGCTTGTACACTCTCACTGTGGTGCCCTGCATCATGTTCTCTTGCTTTGCTTGTTCTCGGGGAGCTGCATGTTTCCTGGGTGTTGATCCTTAGGGGGCCACCGTGCCGGTCTTGGCAAATCACTGGTGAGCAGCTGCCCTCGGATTATTCTGAGTGGTCGAGCTCGACCCTCGGGTGGTGGCACTCACCCATCCGAGCGTGATGCTCGAGGTGGGTGCGTGCTCACTGGTACTTACCTCTATCGCTTCCCCGCTCAATCCTTGTCTTGTTGAGTACGAATTTTTCTCAGGCAAGTTATCGCATGCATGGCATGTCTCGCGCACTGCTACCGGTCCCTCTCACCCGCCCTGTCCCACACAATCTAGCTAGGAGCTTTCCTAGTATCTATTGGTATCAGAGCAATGAGGATCCAATCCCGTCATTCGTTGATCCTAGTCCTTGAGTTTCCGTGGCCCACAGTTCTCGTGGCCTGTGCATCACCGCAGTGGACAATCTGCTCCGCCAGCCGTCTCTTTGGACTAAAAGGGCAACACTTCTAGGTGCTACCACCGTCACTCCCTGCCAGCACGCAGCAACATTTCTCGCTGCTCCCCTCGCTGCCCTCGACTCTTTGAGGCACGCGGGTGCCCTTCTAACCCGCCCGTTCATTCTCGACGGCCATCATTGCTCTCAGCTGCTCATCTGCTCCCGGCCCTTGACTACTCTTGCAACTGCTCTCAGCCTCTCTCTCCGCTCTCCGCGGTCAATCTTGGTTGTACCCGGCTACCCTCGGTTACCCTTGACTCTCGGGTACACCTCTCTTACCCTCTCAGGTGCTGTGCAGCTTTTCGCTGCTCTTAGCTGTTCTTGGGTGCTCCCACACTCAGCTGATCTCACAATTGCTCTTTCAGCTGCCCCTCAGCTGCCCATCGACCTTCTAGCCCATTCCCAGCTGCTCCGACGCCTCTTGGGTGTTGTCTACCATCAAGTGCTCTCTCAGCTACTCTTGGCCACTCTCTCGTCTTCCCTCGGCCACACTTGGCAACTCTTGGCTGCCCCTGCCGCCACAACAGCCACCCTGGATTCACCACCTCTTGACGGAACCCCGGATGAAGAGCTTGATTCCCCTTGCAGTGCATCACGCTACGCTAACCACGGGTGGGAGGACCCTCGCATCTATGACCCTCCTACACCCCCTGACGACGACACACCACTCTGGTTTCGCATGCTCCACTCCTCGTACTGGCGAGAGGAGCTACAAAGGGAGGAAGCTCCACGAGAGGAGGAAATCAACCGACAAGTGTACACTACGGATGATCTGCCACCGTCACCACCTTGTCCCCAAAAGATGCAACCGCCTGCCGGCACTCTGCCATCCACTACTGTATCTACTTGCAACACCACTGCCACTCCGTCCCCCACTGCAGCTGCATCTGCCAAACCAGCCCCGACACCGTAGGTCCCTGGTGTCAATCCCGTGCTTCCAGTCCACACAGACTCCATCGGCTTCGCGGGGGCCATTCTCGACGAAGCAGCAGGGACCGCAGCAACCTATTCTACCACTGCCCGTGCGTTGAGGGCTCCCACCTAAACTGTTGTGGGCCATGCAGCGGATGCCTACGCACACGCAGCAGCCTCTCTTACACTACTTGTGGCCGCCGTAGCAAACATCGCAACCCAGGTCACAGTAGCAGCAGCCTCCGTCGCCACATCTGCTGTTGACGCCACTGCAGCCTCTGTCGGCTCCATCCGCGCCTCCACCGCAGCAGCAGTCCTTACCCCCACAGGTGCTCCTCAAGAGTTGACACCCCTTGTCACCACAGGGGTCTTGGTTGCATCTGCGTCTGCAGCAGTGGCTGGAGCCACTGTCACTAGGCTTCTGTGCCTGACAGTGGCAATTTTAGGATGGGTGGCAGTTGTCTTCTCCTCAGCGGCGGCCATGGTGGCCCCTCTCATTGCCTTACTGCCCCGCCATCAGCTCGGTGAGCTCGTCTCTCACTCCGCCCTACACATTCAATTTTCTCATTCCTCCCATTCGTGTTTGCATTCTTGCATTTGTGTCCTCCCCTCCTCATCATGCCTGGGCCAGAGGACACTCTACAAGCCCTCCAGGTTGCTCTCAGTGAGGCGCAGGCAGAGCGTCGTAAAGTGCAAGATGAGCTTCACCATGAATGGGAAGCATAGCATGAACTAGTAGCCACAGTGGCCGCATTTGTCCTTGAGCGCCTCCGCTCTGTCCGAGCCTTTGCTGCCGTCCTCCTTGCTACATAGTCAGGGTCTGCAGACTCATCAGCTCCACCTGGCGGTGGCATTGCCAACTCCTCTTCTCTTGCTCTCTCAGCCACAGCAGCCTCCGCTTCTGCTCTTCCACCAGCACAGCAGAAAGATTTTAAGACGCCACCACCACAGCTCACTTCAAAACTCATCTTCACATCCTGGGAAACACGCTTCAATGCTTGGGCTCAAGGTGAGTTACTGTGGGAGTATTACTCACCTACCAACCCGTCTTTTGTGCCTCAGCATGCAAAGGCTGCCCATTCGGTGCAGGCCCTCATCAACGCCGGCCTCGAAAACCTTCTTGATGACATTGGTACGTACAACGCAGACCCAACTCGCGGCATCCCTGCAGATCCAATGGGCGCTTACGCGCTCATCCGCCGCCGCAAAACTGTCACTGGGCATGCTGCTCAAAGCGTCCTCACTGTCCACTTCAACACATTGCACATGCAAGCAGACGAGACGGCAGATGAGTATTTGGCCCGCAGTCTGCGCCTGCTGCGTGACCTTGGCAAGGCTGCCCCCAGCCCTCTCTCTTCATGCCTATCCATTCTTGTTGGCCTTATCGCTGCGCTGTCTGACCTGTATCTACACGTCTCCCAAACAAAGCTCGAGCGCCTTGCCTCTGCACCCGTTCCTGCTAACTCCCCACCGGGGATTGGTCCTCTCTTTGACTTCACAGCCTCGCATCTCACTTACTGGTGGAACGCCTTGCAGAACAAGCGCATGCATTGCGCTGCCCTTGCTGCTATCACTACCTCCTTCCCCTCCTCTTCTGCTACGACTTCCACAGCCTCCTCCTCTCAGGCTTCAGCCAACTCCACCCAGGCTGCTTCTCGCGGGGGGGGTTGGCTCTGGAACCGGCCGTGGTGGTGGTCGTGGGGGTGGTCACGTTGGCAAAAACTCTGTCTTCTCTGTCGCTGATGTCACTTGTTGGAACTACGGTGCCACCGGCTACTCCCCGTCCAAATGTCTTGCCCCCCCGCGATGATGCTCGCTTTGCATCCTCTATGCGTGCTTATTGGGCCCGCATAGGCGTCATTGCCTCCTCCACTGATGCCGCCATGACGATCGCATCTTCCTCATCCTCCTCCTCTGTCTCAGCACTGACTACCACGCTCGCACCTCTCCGACCGACGCCACTTGCACCCAGCCCCTGGGGCTGGGTTCCCCCTCCGTCTCGCCCTCCTTCCTACGGGCCCCCGTCATCTCACTAGTCCTTTCCCCACTAGGCTCGTGACGATGGGCACTACTCCGACCGCTTGTCAGACCGTTCCTCAGATTGTTCCTCTGATCGCCCTGACAAGGAGCGCACTTTTGAGCGTCGACTGGCAGAGCTTCTTCACCTTTGCTCTCAGGGAGGTGAGAGTGTGAGGGGCCAATCCCGAGTGTCTGTCTGTGAGTCGGATGTCACTCTCCGTGGTCCCTCTTGTGGTGGTGTTCAAGGGAACTTGCCTGATGATCGTGTTTGGATTGAGGATTATCAGTCTCACACGTTTCCCACACGTCTTGGTCATTCCTCCTCCCTCTCCACCCGTGGCACCATCGTTGGCTGTTTGGTTCTTCCTTCCACTCGTGCCTCCCCTGGCCTTTGGATCATTGATTCCGGGGCCACACATCACATGACCTCCTGTCATTCCTCCTTGGTGTCCCTCGGGCCCGTTCAGTGTGTGCGCTTTGTGCGAACTGGCTCTGGCCAGCTTCTCCCTGTTCAAGGTGTTGGTTTCGTCCGCTTTGTTGGTCCCGAGGGCACTGTCTATCTGCCCGATGTTCTGTACGTCCCTGACCTTGAGGTCAGTCTTCTCTCTGTGACCACCCTTGACGATCAGGGCATGGACTTCTCGTCCAGCCGCGGCCTTGCATCCATCTCTCTCTGCTCTTCTGGCCGTGTTGTTCTCCGTGGTGTGCGCTGCGATCGCCCATTTGGTGTGTCGCTCACGCGGCCTTCGTCTTCCGCTGCCTCTGCCTTTGTTCACGTTGCTCCTTCAGTATCCCCAAAGCATGCTCATCTCCTGCATCATCGCCTTTGTCACATTCACACTACCGCGATCCAGCGCCTTCTTTGCCTCCAGCCTGCATGCAGCCTTGACCCAATCACCTTTTCTCCTCCCTACATGTCCACTTGCTTTGACTGTGCCAGTGGCAAAATGCACCGCTCCCTATTCTCCACCTCTCTGTCCACTACCTCGCACCCACTTGATTTGGTCCATGCTGACGTCATGGGCCCGTTGCCCAAGGACTTCCTTGGCAGTAGTGGGCGTTACATCCTATGCCTCACTGATGACTACTCACGTTACCGTTGGGTTTTTGCCCTGCGGCACAAGAGTGATGTCACCAACGTCCTCGAGTCTTGGCTCCCACAGGCCGAGCGGGCTTGCCTTCTTTCCTTGCGCGTGTTTTGCAGCGACCGTGGTGGTGAGTTCTTTGGTCCCACGTCTCGCTTCCTTGAGTCTTGTGGTGTGCGGCTTGAATCCTCTGCCCCCTACACCCCACAACAATGGTGTGTCTGAACTCTGGAACCGCACTCTTACTCATGGTGTTCGCTCTCTGCTCTCTGCCTCCGGTCAGTCTCCTCTCTTTGCCTTTGAAGCCATGTCCTACATGACTTGGGTCTGGAATCGCGTTTCGCATGGACCCCTTCCCTTCACGCTCACTCCCTTTGAGCGTTGGACTGGTAGGTGTGCGGACCTCCGTCTTGCCAGTGTTTGGGGTTGTCTTGCCTCCGTCTCGGTGCTCGCGGATCAACGTGAACGTAAGTTGTCCCCTCGTGGCCACCTGTGCATCTTTCTAGGCATCTCTCCATTCTCCAAGGCGTGGCGCTTCTGGGACCCTTCCCACTGCCGCGCCATTGAGTCTCGTGACGCACTCTTCTATGAGCACCTATTTGCGCGTGACTCTCCCCGCTTTGGCGGGTCCCTCTCTCTGCCCTTTTGGGCTAGGGGTGGTTCTCTGTCCTCTGGGCCTACTATTCTCCCCTCGGGGCATCCCTTGGTCCCCTCCTCCTCAGACGAGTAGAGTGCCCCCTTGTCCTCATCTCCCCCTGCGACTCCCTTAGCCTCACCCAGTGGATCCCCTGTCTCTCCTACCGTTGTCTCTCTTGAGCCCCCTACTCCCTCTCCCGCGGTCGCCCTCTGCTCCTTCTCTCGACGCCACCTCAATGTCGCCCCCTGTCTCAGAGCCACCTCTCTCTGGTGATTCTTCTCCTCCATCTATGCCGCCTTGTCCTGCTACTCCCTCCTCATCCGTGCGTGCTCCGTCCATTCCCCCATTCTCACCCTGCACTCGCGGTGGGCGTCTCTGGGCCCTTCCCTCTCAGTCTCATCCTGTTGTCTCTGGTGACCCTGGCCTTCATGCCCTTGGTCTCACCACCTCTGCCCTGTCTGCGGCAGCATCTGTCCTATACCCCAGCACCGCACTTGGCTACTCTCTTGTCGAACAGGAGTTCCACTCAGCTGTATCCTCGTGTGTAGCTGGGTATGTTGCCTCGTGCTTTGCTGCCGCCGGCTTCTCTCCTCTTCCTCCCAAACCGCTGACTGTGCAGGCAGCCCGTGCAGCCTCTAACTCCCCTTTGTGGGAGCGGGCCATGAAGGCCGAACTCGATGCACTATCTGAGCATGGTGTGTACGAGCTCGTCGACCTCCCACCGGATCGCAACGCAGTTGCTGCCAAGTCGGTGTACCATCGTAAGCTGAATCCAGACAACACATTCGAATGGTACAAGTCTCGTCTCACTACCAAAGGGTTCTCTCAAATCCCCGGTGTTGACTTTGATGAGACCTTTGCCCCAGTCGGTCGATACACCACAGCCAGGGCTCTTCTCAGCCTGGTCGCTCAGCATGACTGGGAGCTCGAGCAGATGGATGTCAACAATGCCTTTCTCCATCGCAAGTTGGATGAAGAGATTTGCATGGTATAACCAACCGGGTGTGGTGCTTGCGCAAGGCCCTCTATGGTCTCAAACATTCCCCACGGTGTTGGAACCAAGAGATCACATCCACCCTTGAAAAAGGGGGTTACAAGCGGAGTGCCATGGATCCAGCGTTGTTCCTCAGGCCCCCACCAAACCACTCGTTGCCATTCTTGTCTATGTGGATGATCTTCTCATTGCCTCCCCCAATGCTGCATCTGTTACGGCTGCCAAGGCTTTGCTCCAGACGGCATACAAGATGAAGGATCTTGGCCAGGCCCGTGTCTTCCTGGGCATGGAGCTTGAACGGGACCGTGTACGTCGCACCTTGCATATGCATCAGGCTGCATATGTGCGCAGCCTAGGGGAGCGCTTCGCACCGCTTCTCATGTCCATCCCCATGGCATCCACTCCCATGACGTCCGACGGTCAGTCCCTCCAAAAGTCTCTTGAGCTGTACAAACTGGGGGAGATAGTTGATGTGACTAACTACCTTTGGGTCATTGGCTCCCTGATGTACCTTGCCACAACCACGCATGCTGATGTGGCATTTACTGTGAACTTCTTTTCTCCATTCTCTCAGTGTCCCCGCGAGCATCATCTCGAGGTAGCATTGCGAGTGCGCTACGCCCTCTCCACCCCTCATGTTGGGCTGTATTCTCGGGCACAGCCCTCGGTTGTTGTGGACGGCTTCATAGACAATGACTGGGCGCATGACTCTAATGCCCGTAGCCGAACAGGGTACATCTTTCTGGTTGGTGGCACTGCAGTCTCCTGGAAGAGTGGCAAACAAGGGTGTGTGGCTTGCAACACTGCTGAGGCTGACTATGTTGCTCTTGGTGCACGCACATGTGAGGCTATCTGGTTGTGTCGTCTGATGCAACAGTTGCATGTTCCCATCTGTTGCATCACTCTACGTTGTGACAACCAGTGCACAAAGACCATTGCTGAAAACAGTGGCATGCATCACTCACGCACCAAACACATCAATGTGGAGCATCAATTTTTTCGTGAGTGCATTGCTGCTGGAATCGTCCAGGTCTCGTGGGTGGATACACGGTCTCAGAGAGCTGACTATCTCACTAAGGCCCGCAGCCGAAATTTCTTCAAAAGTGTTGTTCACGCGATGGGTCTCATCTGTCCACATGATCCAGGTTGATTGTCCGTGATCCATCTACTTCACCTCTCGTGATCACCTCTTGTGGTCCTCTCATGTGTGTATGGGTTGCTTGTCTGCGGGTTATGGGGGAGTGTTGAAGTTCGTTGGCCATTCACAACTCTATGCCCTCTTGTCTCCCACACTTTGCACACACACATGTATAGATTAAGTGACAATGGTTGTACCTAGGGAAGCGTCAGACATGCCCATTGACCCCCTGAAGCTGCTGCTGTTGCTGCTGGACCCAGGAGTGCCTCTTGGCACAAACGTGGCTATTTCATGACTCTCTATGACTCTCTGTGATGCGGTAGATGCTAGGGCTTGTACACTCTCACTTTCATGCCCTGCATCATGTTCTCTTACTTTGCTTGTTCTGGGGGAGCTGCATATTTCCCGGGTGTTGATCCTTAGGGGGCCACCGTGCCGGTCTTGGCTGTGCACTTGTGAGCAGCCGCCCTCGGATTATTCTGAGTGGTTGGGCTCAACCCCCGGGTGGCGACACTCACCCATCCGAGCGTGATGCTCGAGGTGGGTGCGTGCTCACCGGTGCTTACCTCTATCACTTCCCTGCCTGATCCTTGTCTTGATGAGTATGAACGTTTTCTAAGGCAAGTTACCGCATCCATGGCGTGTCTCTCGCACTGCTGCCCATCGCTCTTACCCGCCCTGTCTCACACAGTCTAGCCAAGAACTTTCCTTGTAACTAAGTTTGTGTCCGTGTGACATCTATCGTTGCACTCATTGTTGTACTTGTCTCAGTGTTGCACGTGTATGGACATGCGTACAATCGGGTCATGGGGGAGTGTTGTGATTTGTGACGTTCTTGTCGACCAGTACACTTTACTGTGACCACTCGGCGGTGTCCATATTCGTGAAGATCCCTGATGTGGACCCTGGCGGTACTGGTGCGTCATCTGGTGGCAGATTTCCAGCTTGGAGCTGACCGACGACCGTTCCAGAGCTCCAGACGCTACCCGGGACCTCTTGTACTTTTTCTGCAGCACGCATGAGTTCATCGGTGGATTGGACGCGGGCCCGATATGCACGCTTTTGCATTGTGTGTCCACCGTTTAATGCTGGATGCATGCACGTGACAAGTCATAGCGTTCGGATTGTGATCTTGCACGTCTAGGTTCAGACGGCGTAGCGTTCTGACACGTCTGCGCACAGTTACGGCCAAAACAATGGTTTTGGGCCAGTTTTAGGACAGAACTTGAGCTAGAAAACCTAGGCAGCAGGTTGGGGCAGCAGCATTGTTGATGCAGCGTGCGGGCTTCCACGCTTGTTGCTTAAGTCAGCTGCCCCCTCAGTCTGCTGCTCTAGAGGCTAAGTCTGGAACCACTGGGTTTGTTACTCAGAAACGCGCGCACCAGTGTTAGCGCCAGAAAGCAGCTGAAAACGGAAATTGACTGATTAGGAATGAAGAATGAGCAACAATGGGAGACCCCTCCAAGTTCTAGCTCCCCCCCACTAGTGTAGAACTTGTTACTCAGCAAACCAGCCAATCAGAAAATAGTCCTAGACCTATTTCCTAGCAGGAAGGGTTTTCTCGGTGAGCCCTGACAGACGCCCAACAACCCAAAACCCGAGCATTGTCCGTTCTGCCTGAAAATTGGACCACACGATAACACCAACGCTGCAAACGCAATCGTGCGGTCAGAATCAGCTAGAACAATAGCAGCAAAGAGTTATGGCTGCCTGAACCCGGGCAGTGCCTAGGACAGTCATTGACGCCAAACAGGGCCACACAGCAGGAGACATGGACCCTAGGCACAGCAGGATGCTGCGGACACAATGCCACAACTAGGAACAGAGCTGGGTGCATAGAAACAACATCTGCAGTGGCAGTGACCGCCGGTGGCCCAACCGCCGCATAGGCCTGCCGATGGAGCTCAGCGCATCTCCGGAGGGAGGAGGCTCTAGCGAACGGTGCATGGGCCTCAGGGCGCGTCATCTCCACCGAGCAACACTCCAGCAGCGTCAAGTCTCGCCGTCAGTCATCTGCACGCCAATGTACTTAAGCCGAGAAGACACAACAGAGTACAATGAGAGATGCGCGAAAGCCAACACCTTCCCATGACTCACAGGCGCAATGCACATGTGCGGGCAAAGACACGGTCAACGACCAGACTCCCCCAGGCCACGCAAAGATGCAAGCAGGGACAAAGAGAGCCACTCACGGACGCACGCCGACCAAACTCAGAGCCTTCCTGAATGAGTCACGCTTCACTGCCTTGGTCAAGAAGGCAGCCAACTATCATGCTGTCTCAACCCACACGATGCTCATGCTGCCGTCATGTAACAACGAATGCACATAGTGATACTCAACATTGATATTCTTTGTGCGTGTGTGATGCACGCCGTCATTATCGGCGATGGCCATGGCACTCTCATTGTCACAGTGCAACGTGATGGATGCAAAATGCTGACGCAAATCGGACAACAAACGGCGCAGCCGCACACTCTCACACGCGCCTGAGCCAAGAGCCACGTACTCAGCCTCAGCAGTGCTGCGTGCAATGCACCCCTACTTGCCATTGCACCAGGACACAGCTGTGCCGCCAATCAGAAAGATCCAGCCTGTGCGACTCTTACCGTCCGGACTGCCGGCCCAGTCATTGTTGGTGTAGCCCACCGCGTCCACAGACAGCTGACGGCGAAACATGAGACCTCGCCGAGGAGTCGAGATGACACAGCGTAGTACTCAGATCGTGACCTCGTGGTGGTGGTGACATGGCTCCTGAGAAAACGAGGCTAGGAGGTTGACGGCGAACGCGATGTCTGGGCGAGTCATCGTCGCCAGGAACATCAGTGACCCGATGACTCACAGGTACGTGATCATGTGAACTGGCTCCCCCACAACAGCTGGGTCAGGAATCTTCAGCTTCACCTGGCCATCAGGTGACATGGGTGAGGATGCGCTCGGCACGAGTGGCAGGTCCTTCGCAAAGCGGGTGGACAGAGTCTGCACGTAGGCGGCCTGATGGATGTGCAGAATGCCCTGGGAGCGATCATGCTTAAGCTCCATGTCCAGGAAAACTCTGGCAGATCCAAGATCCTTCATCTGGTAGGCGGCGTGCAGCAAGTCCTTGACACGATGGATGGCAGCCATGTCTGGCGACGCAATGAGGAGATCGTCGACGTAAACCGGAACAACGGCAAAACTCTGGCCTCGTGGACTGACAGAGGGTGTGCGGTCAGCGGTGCTGCGCTGGAGCCCGCCCCCGAAGGAGCGTGCTGCTCATCTCTTTGTTCCACCACCGAGGTGACTCCTTTAGGCCATAGAGGGCCTTACGCAGTCGCCAGACTCTCCCAGAACCGTAGTCGACCCTAGGAATCTGGGCAAACCCCTTGGCTGTAAGGCTGGCCTTGTACTTGTCCAATGACCCGTTGGGCTTCCACTTACGCCAAAAGACCCATTTGGCGCTGATGGCCTTCCAACCTGGA
This sequence comes from Penium margaritaceum, assembly GCA_023375785.1. Taxonomy (NCBI): domain Eukaryota; kingdom Viridiplantae; phylum Streptophyta; class Zygnematophyceae; order Desmidiales; family Peniaceae; genus Penium; species Penium margaritaceum. The sequence goes on from SZWC01014720.1 coordinate 33,392, forward strand.
GGAGGGTCAACGAGGTCGTACACATGGTGTTGTCGGATAACTGCGAGCTCATCGGCGCAGGCAACGTCCCAGTGTGCGGCCTCAGGAGAGGCTCGTGCCTCGCGCACGATGGCTGGGTCCTCCGGGCGTGCTGTGGAACGGACTGAGAGAGCGTGTGCATCTCGAGCCCCAGGTGGGATGCGTATAAGTGCAGCCACGAAAGCGTGCCGATGCTTGTGATGAACCATGGCGTAGCCCAGTGCGGAGCCCGGGTGATGGTCTGCAATAATGGCCAAGGTGGTCAAGCCGAGGGCCTTGGTGCCAGGGTCCCCACTCACGACCGTGGGAGTGGAGGAGACACGTGGAGCCACGGGGAGTCGAGGTGCCAAGGAGCGTGGTGCGACAATCTGCGCTCTCACTGACGGTCTGGGTCAGAGGCTGCCGCCTGGTCCACATGTGTAGCGTGGCACGGCAGGAGATGGCACGGAGTCCGACGGGCCAATGGAGGCAGACGAGGTTGCTCGTCCGGAGAGGCCCGCAGATGCAACTGGGGCAACTGGCCTGGATGGGCCAGCGGACGTGACTGGAGCTGCTCGCCCGTAAGGGCCAGCGGACACAACTGGAGATGCCGGTCCGGAGGGACCAGCGGACGCAACTGGGGCTGCTGGCCCGGAGGGACCAGCGGACGTGACTGGGGCTGCTGTCGCGTAGGGACTGGCGGACGCGTCCGGGGCTGCCGGCCCAGAGGGAGGAGCGGACGCGTGTGGGGCTGCTGGCCCGGAGGGATTGGCGGACGCGTCTGGGACTGCCAGCCCGAAGGGACAAGCGAACGCGTCTAGGGCTGCTGGCTCGGAGGGACCAGCGGACGCGACTGGGACTGCTGGCTAGGAGGGATTGGCCAACGCATCTGGGACTGCCAGCCCGGAGGGACCAGCGGACGCGTCTAGGGCTGTTGACCCAGAGGGACCAGCGGACGCGATTGGGGCTGCTGGCCCTGAGGGATTGGCCAACGCGTCTGGTGCTACCGGCCCGGAGGGACCAGAGGACGCGACTGGGGCTGTGTCACCCGGAAGCGGCAGGACGGAGGACGGACTCACTCCCCCACGTGACGGGATAGACACGAACAAGCCAGAGCAAATGAGGTCACGAGGAAACAGGTCCTCAAAGAAGAGGGCATCCCGGGATTCAATGATGCAATACCGGGAGGGATCCCAAAAGCGCCAGGCCTTGGACTGACGAGAGACACCAAGGAAGGTGCAGGCACGTCCGCGGGGGGTGAGCTTGCCGCGCTGCTGCGGGGCGGGCAGCCACACAATGGCCACGCAGCCCCAGACGCGAGCGGGGCGGAGGTCACCGCGCTGAACGCACCAATGCTGGTAAGGTATGGAATGGCGGGGAAGGGGACCGTGGGGAATCCGGTTCCAGACCCAAGTCATGAAGGCCATGGCTTCAAAGTAGAAGCCATCGGAGAGTCCGGACTCGCCCCGCAGGGTGCGGATGGCGTCGGCCATGGTACGGTTCCACTGTTTGGAGACACCGTTCTGGGCGGGCTATAGGGCGCGGAGGTCTCATGGTGGATGTCGCGTGAGGCGAGAAAGGTCGTGGCCTCACCCATGTACTCACCACAGCGATCGGATCGAAAGCGGCAAGGAGAGCGGCCACACTCATGCTCGGCCAGGACAAGCCAGTCTAGGATGGTGCGGGCTACATCGCCCTTCTGCCCAAGGCAGAAGACCCAGTGGTAGCGGGACTAGTCGTCACTGAGGGTGAGGAAACAACGACCGTGCTTGCTGACTGAATTGGTGGTGTGTGGGTCCATGACGTCCAAATGGACAAGGTCAAGAGGGACGGACGCACGTGAGGAAGACAAAGGGTACGTTGACTGGTGCATCTTCCCCTGAGCGCACTCAATGCACTCAGTGAGGCACGGGAGGGGGAAAGTCTCCGGGTTAAGGCCCTTGGCAGGTTGGGTGCGGAGCATGCTGTCTACGCGGCAGAGTGGACGTGGCAAAGGCGGCAGTGCAAGAGACGAGTGTACAAAGGAGAAAGCATACTTTGACAAATACATGGCATGTGGTGGCCGTTGGGGCGGTAGGAGTTCTACCCACCCTTTGGTTGGCTTCTCACTTCCCTTTCTCCTTCTTTTTTTTGTTGATGATGTTAGCAGTGACGTCAGTAGCGGGATGCTGATGTGAGTAGTGGCGGTTGTTGGGGCTGCTACTACTGCTACTATTGCTTCTGTTATTACTGTTGCTGTAGCTGCTGCAGCTGTTGCTACTGCTGCTGCTGCTGCAGCAGCTATTGGTGCTACTAGCGTTGCGACTGTTGTTGCTGCTGATGCAGTTGCTGCTGCTACAGCTGCTGTTGCTGTAGTTGCTATTGCTGTTACTGCGGCTGTAGCTGCTGATGCTACTGCTGTTGTTGCGGCAGTAGTTGCGGCAGTAGCTTCTGCTATTACAGGCTATTGCGGCTGTTGTGGCTGCTGCAGCCACGTCAAAGAAAAAAAAACGGGGTGGGGGATTTCTTTTTGGTTCTCTTATTTTTCTTTCTTTTTCGTATGTCACAGCGTGCACCTGCCCACTGTCTCCTGCGAGCAGCGGGCCACTGCTCACTAGCAGTAGCAAGTTGCTACTCGCTGGCAGTAGCGGGATGCTGCTCGCTGCTCGCTCGCTGCGAGGTACTAGCAGCAGCAGTTGCTGCTAGCTGCTGCCAGCAGCTGCTTGCTACTGCTGCTGCTATAGCTGGCTGCTGTTGCGGCTCGCTATTGCGGCTGCTGCAGCCTGCCGCTGCTGCTGCACGCTGCTGCAGCTACAGCGTACTACGGCTGCTGCGGGCTGCTGCTGCGCGCTGCTACTGTTGCTGTTGCTACTACAAGCTGCTGCTGCGGGCTGCTGCTGCTGCGGGTTGCTGCGAGCTGCTGCTACTTCTGCCTGCTGCTGCTGCTATTGCTGCACGCAGCTGCTGCTGGCTGCTGTTGCCACTGCTCGCTACAGTTGCCTGCGCCTGCCACTGCTGCAGGTTGTTGCTGCTACGTGCTGGTGCCAATCACTGCACCTGGATGACGTTGCAGCGTGTGTCGTCGCGCGTAGGTGTCGGACGCGGCCTGCCTCTCACCTCCTCGCGTCATGCGTGGGGGTCAGTCCTGCTGAATACTTTTGGCAGCATTTCCCCTGGCCCAGTGGCTGTGGGAAAAAATCTGCCGCCACCACCAGGCGGGTCATTACTGCCGGAAAAAATCCGGCAGCATTTCCCCTGCACTAGCGTGTATGGGGTCCGCCGGCGTTGTCTTGCACCTGTACGCCAGTCTTCTGCAATTGCTGCTACGCTCTGGCTCTGATACCAAGCTGGAAAACCTAGGCAGCAGGTTGGGGCAGCAACGTTGTTGATGCAGCGTACGGGCTTCAAGGCTCGTTGCTTAAGTCAGCTGCCCCCTTAGTCTGCTACTCTAGAGTCTAAGTCTGGAAGCTCTGGGTTTGCTACTCAGAAATGCGCGCGCCAGTGTTGGCGCCAGAAAGCAGCTGAAAACTGAAAGTGATTGATTAGGAATGAAGAATGAGCAACAATGGGAGACCCCTCCAAGTTCTAGCTCCCCCCCACTAGTGTAGAACTTGTTACTCAGCTAACCAGCCAATCAAAAAATAGTCCTAGACCTATTTTCTGGCAGGCAGGGTTTTCTNGCTTCCACGCTCGTTGCTTAAGTCAGCTGCCCCCTTAGTCTGCTACTCTAGAGTCTAAGTCTGGAAGCTCTGGGTTTGCTACTCAGAAATGCGCGCGCCAGTGTTGGCGCCAGAAAGCAGCTGAAAACTGAAAGTGATTGATTAGGAATGAAGAATGAGCAACAATGGGAGACCCCTCCAAGTTCTAGCTCCCCCCCACTAGTGTAGAACTTGTTACTCAGCTAACCAGCCAATCAAAAAATAGTCCTAGACCTATTTTCTGGCAGGCACGGTTTTCTCGGTGAGCCCTGCCAGACGCCCGACAGCCCAAAACCCGGGCGTCGTCCATTTCGCCTGAAAACTGGACCACGCCATAATACCGACGCTGCAAACGCAGTCGTGCGGTCAGAATCAGCTAGAAAAGTAGCAGCAAAGAGTTATGGCTGCCCAAACCCGGGCAGTGCCTACGACAGTCAATGACGCCAAACAGGGCCACACAGCAGGAGACATGGATCCTAGGCACAGCAGGATGTTGTAGACGCAATGCCACAACCAGAAACAGAGCTGGGTGCATAGAGACAACATCTACAGTGGCAGTGACCGCCAACGGCCCGACCGCCGAGGAGGCTTGCCGATGGAGTTGTACGCATCTCCGGAGGGAGGAGGCTCTAGCGAATGGTGCGTGGGCCTCAGCGCGCGTCAGCTCCACCGAGCGACACTCCAGCAGCGTCGAGTCTCGCCGTCAGTCATCTGCATGCCGATGTACACAAGCCGGGAAGACAGAACAGAGTACAATGAGAGATGCGCAAAAACCAACATCTTGCACTGGCGCGTGCGACACCCCCCGTGTGTCACGATAGGTGTTGTGATGTGAGCTATTTCCGTCCGTTTGTATAGCTTACTGTGACAGCTCGACCGTGTCCATGCTCGTGCAGATCCTTGATGTGGACCCAGCTGGCGCCGGAGCACTGATGGTTGGTGGATTCACCCGCCAACAGCCACCAGGCGGCTGCCATGACGTCCCGGGTGCTTGCTGGGGTACTCTGGAGTTTTTCTGCAGACGCTAGAGTTTTCTCGGTGGACAGGCTCTTGAGGCCAATTTGCATGTTTTGCATTGTCCTTCCACAGATTGATGCCGGACTTGTGCGTTTGACCAGTCGTAGCGTCCGGCTTGAGATTCTGCACGTCTAGGTTTAGACGGCACAGCATTCTAACATGTGTGCACAGAGTTACGGCCAAAACAGTGGTTTTGGGACGGTTTTAGGACAGCTCTTGGACCGCCGCGTGTGACATCCGCTGTGTGCCGCGGCAGGTATTTATGCCATGGACCTGTCATTTGTTATCTCTCTCTGCAAATGCTTATGAAGCATTCAGACAAACCCTTGACGTTACGTGCATGACTTGTGACTGTCGTCACCGTCTGATTAGGCACTGACGCCTTGTCAATGGGAGTGTGGCTAGGAAGCTTCTATGCACATTCTTTTGGTATCAGAGCAACAAGCCAGAGCTTGTTGTGCTGCACAGCAGAGATGCGGCAATCGCAGCAGCAGTGAGCAGCAGCAGCGGCAACAGCACACAGCAGCAGCGACAGGTCCTGGGAGGACCCACCAACCTTCGCCATTGCAAGGCGTAGGCCGCAACACCTTCGTGGCAGAGGAGTCGTGCAGGAGGGGTGCAGCAGTGTAGCAGCACGCCAGTGCAGCAGCGCCAAAGCAGCTGTCCAGCAGCGCAGCAACAGTGCTGGCAGTTTTGACCACAGCAGCAGCAGGAGCAACAGCAACATCGGCGGCGGCATCAGAAACATCAGCAACAGTAGCCGCCAAAGTGGCTTGAGGCCATTGCCGTCAAGCTCGATGGCAGCAGCAGCAGCAGCAACAACGGCAGCGTGCGCCACCGCTACCCCTGTCCGTGCAACTTCCTAGAAGCCGCACGGACGTGGAGGAGCCGCAGATGAAAATCGCGTCAGCCACCACCTCACCGTCGGCACGAGCTTGCCCTGGCTTCAGACGAACGCCGTTTTCAGCGTTTGAGGGTGCGTTGGAAAGCTCTTCTCTCAAGCTCTCCAGAGCTACTATTCACGCTCAGTTTCGTGCTCTGTCGCCACCAGCAAAGACTGAAGTGCACCGCATATTTGTTTTCTGCTGAAATTCGGGCAGAACAGGGAAAAGTGACGTTTTGCCACTTTTTCCAACTTTTTGTGACCGAAAACTTCACCACCATGTTCAGCACATTCAGGAGCCTCTGTGGTTCAAATTTCGCTTGATTTGGACAACCTTGGATTTTTAGCGCTGAAGTTTTTGATTTTCAACACTTCGCCAAATTTCTGGCCGTCAGCACCATACTTCGCCAAATTTTTGGCCGGACAGTCAAAAATTGCCAGCATGTCAAATCCTCGAGAAACGCTGTCAGTTTCTTGTTTGGAGCATTTTTTATGCTCGGCCCCATACTGAGTACCGCGATGGCGTTGGTCCGTGACAAGGACAAAGGACCCGCTGATCCCTCTTCCTCCTCTTCGGGCGTTATGAGCCCGCGGTCGCAGTCCCGCATGATGAGCTTCGTCGATCGCAGGACGAGATGCGCCAGCAGCAGTAAAGGCAGTCCGACGCGTTGTAGGAGATCACGGAGTTACTGCGGGGTCGTTCGATGGCTTCATAGCAGCCACCTGGAGAGTCTACTGGAGCTGCACCATCCGCTCAGCAGTCTACACCCTACACAGTGCGGCGGTCTCAGCATCGATCATCANAGGTGGACACCTGGGACGAGGAGGAGATTGAGGATGACTCACGCGAGCACGAGATTCGTGTGCTTGAGGAGCGCATCCGTGAGTTACGTCTGGGATCACAACCTCCCACTCCACCACCTTCTCGCTGTCAGGATCAGACACGTCGTTCAGCAGCGTTCACCTTTGGTGGTGTTTCCCTCACTGGTGGGCTCCCCATACCCCGCCCACCATCTCCTGAGCCTGAGGTCGCCCTCCCCACGGAGCGGCGACCGAAGGACTTTGAGACGCCTCCACCTGTTACGATAGTGACGAGCGTTTCGATTGCTGGGAGACCCTGTTTCAGGTGTGGGCCGATTCTGAGGGTGTCTGGCTGTACTACCACAGCCAGTACCAGACCCGCGACGCTCACCAGGACCAGACAGCAGCGAGAGCGATGCGGGGTCTCCTCTACGCCATGCCACGGGAGACTGTGATCAACTTCCGTCCTTTTCTCGGTCAGACCGGGACCGGGATTGGAGCAGATCCACGTCAGGGCTGGGAGCTGGCCCTCACACTTCTCGCTGCGGAGACCCATGCCACGAGGGCGGCCCGACTACGTGAGTTTCACTCCCTCTACCAGGGCCCCACAGAGCTCGCAGCTGACTACTAGAGGTGCGCGATGCGCCTTTACACGCGCCTTGGGACCGGTGGCGGGACGAAGTTGTGGGCGCTCGACACCATCATGATGGGAGCGCATTTGGACCACGTGAAGCTCTTTACGGGCTTCAATCGTGTACCTCTCTCTAAGCTGTCAGAGTCACTACAGCTGCTTCCTTGGGCCCATCGCTACTTCATCCAGGACACATCGGCTCATGAGGCTGCTGTCGCTCATCAGTAGAGTCCACTGGTTACAGCAGTGATTGCGACGCCTCCTATGCCTTTGTCCCTGCTCACCAGTCCCACCTCGACCGCCTCCTCCTCCTCCTCTACTCTGAGCGGCCACACTCAGGGCGTTGCAGCGGCCGCACAGGGAAAGAAGGGGAAGAAGCCACGCGGAAAGGGATAACAACAGCAGTAGCAGTAGCCGGCGAGTAGTGGCAGTGGACGTTTTGTCCACTACTACAACTGTGGAGGCGCTCACCGCTACACAGAGTGTGAGTAGCCACTTGACTGGACTCGGATCATGCGCGGCCTCCAGGCGGCGCACGCACAGCGGACTTCCTCGAGCGACACACGGACTGGGCGCGCCGCGACCACGAGTGCTACAGACGCACCCGTTTTATCAGGCGGCAGCAGTGAGGTGGACCCTCGGGATCGCACGATCGCAGAGCTTCGTCAGCTACTGGCGCTTTGTACTCAGGGAGGTGCCAGTGTGTTGTCACAGTCGAGTGGTCCCGACACAGCTTGTCTTACTACGTCTGTTGCTCGTGATGATGCTTGTGGTGGAGCTATGGTGGCTTGCGATGAGGATGGACCTGACAGTATCGACTGGCTTCCCGAGTCACAGATCAGTGTTGTCCGTCGTTGTTCCGAGTCCTCTGCTGAGCGCCGAGCAGAGGCAGAGTGTTCTGTGGCACGTTACTCAGTGTCGACGACTGGTCGTGAGCCGAGTGGCACCTGGATTATTGACTCTGGGGCCACTCATCACATGACCTGTCGTCGCAGTGACTTCGTTGTGCTGGGTCCGGTTGCGTTTGTTCGATCTGTTCGCACAAGGTCTGGTCAGTCGTTGCCTGTACAGGGAGTTGGGGTTATGCGGTTCGATGGTCCGTTTGGCCACTTGTACATTTCTGATATGCTCTTTGTCCCTGCTCTCGAGCTCAGCCTGCTCTCTGTTCGTGCATGCACCAGGATGGGCCTCACTGTTGAGCACTCTGCTGACTCTGCCACAGTGACTACTCTTGACACATGTGCCATTGTGCTTCGTGCCTCTATTGTTGACCTGTATCGTGTGTCTCATTGCACCCCCTCTGCTTCTCCTTCCCCTCCCCCTTCTGCGCGAGTGTTTGTCACTGGTGTTCTCTCTCCGGAACACCAGCGCTTGTTACACCGTCGCCTCTACCATGTGAGCTCAGACATTGCGTCCAAGCTCATTCATACTCAGCCAGCCCTCGGTCTTGACGTAGCTTCTTTTGAGAAGCCACCCAAGACCGACTGTCTTTTTTGTCTCCAGGGTAAGATGCATCGCTGCTCTTACCCTGACTCCACCTCCCGGGCACTACGCCCACTTGAGCTGGTTCACTCGGACCTTCTCGGCCCTCTCCCAGCCGAGTCCCTCTCTGATCGGGGTCGATACGTTCTCACCCTGACTGATGACTTCACGCGGATGCGGTGGGTGTACAGCCTACGCCACAAGAGCGATGCCACATTGGCAGTCCGCCTGTGGCTTGTGATGGCTGAGCGTCAGTCTCGTCACACTCTACACACATTCCATTCAGATCGTGGTGGCGAGTTCTTAGGCGAGATGGATGCCTACTTTGCCGAGCACGGTATCTTTCACCAGCTGTCCGCCCCTACTACACCACAACAAAATGGTGTGTCTGAGCGTTGGAACCGCACCATGGAGGATGCGTTTCGCGCTATGCGATCTGAGTGTGGTCTACCGGAGTCCTCTGCCTTTGAGGGCTTCTCCTACATGACGTGGGTCTTAAACCGCTTGCCGCATGGTCTACTTCCAGACCATGTCTGGTACACCGAGGACCAGCAGGGTTCTAAGGTCTCACCTCGGGGACGCATGTGTGCCTTCCTCGGCATCTCCCCCCGGTCGAAGGCCTGGCGGTTTTGGGACCCTGCTCGCCATCGCATTGTCGAGTCTTGAGATGCTCTCTTCTTTGAGACTCTCACCTACCGCAACTTGTCCAGCATTCTGTCGCTGGTCGCCGACCACGTTCCTACCTGTGTGGCTTCCCGGCGGATGGGGGAGACTAGTCCTGCGGATGGGTCCGGCTGGGCTTCCTCACCTTTTGACCGGTCTCCGGCTGCTGACGATCCGGCCATCGTGGCTGTCGGTCCAGTAGCCTCATTCGTACCGTCCGACACACCCGATCCTGTACCACTTCCTTGTTCCACACCGGATCCCGTGCGGGCTCCAGTTCCCTCTTACACACTTGATCCCGTACGAGCGTCAGTTCCCTCTGGCACACCTGACCCTGTGTCGGTGTCAAACCCTTCTGGCACACCCAATCCCATACTGGTGCCAGTGCCGGTACCCTCTGGTACACCTGACCCCTTACCAGTGTCAGTCCCCTCCATCACACCCACTCCCGTGCATCCACCCATGCCTCCTACAACTCTGGCACAGCAGCCTTCCCCGCAGCCTGAGGCGAGCGCTACGTCGAGGTACTCCCGTGAGCCTGGCGGTCGCCTGCGACCATTGCCCTCTAGAGCTCAGCGGACTGCTGACCCTGTGCCCAGACGACCGACTCGTAGTGTTCAGAGTGGCAAGCCCGGAACGAAGGCCCTTGGCATGAGTGTCCAGGCAGACTACACCGAGATTCACCCAGCATGTCATGTCGGCTACAAGTTGGTCTCTCGAGAGTTCTTGGTCGCTTGCGACGCTACAGCCGACCTTGTCACGGTCAGACCAAGTCCGAAGGCGTGTGTCTTAGCCACCCACAGCGCTCCCTCGACGATGCCTGATCCAGGCACGTTGAAGGAGGCACTCTCAGCTCACAATGCAAACCTGTGGCGTGCTGCTTGTGAGGATGAGCTGAGAGCCATCCGTGAGCACGGTGTCTATGAGTTTGTCGACCTCCGCCTGGACGGAGGGCTGTACAGGCCAACTGGGTCTTTCGGAAGAAGGTGAAGCCTGATGGCACATTGGATCGCTACAAGGCTCGCTTGACGGCCAAGGGGTTCTCGCAGGTTGAAGGAGTGGATTTCACTGACACCTTTGCACCGGTCGGCCGCATGACCACGGCTCGCGCTCTGTTCGGGCTTGTTGCTCACCACGACTGGGAGTTGCACCAGATGGACGTGAACAACGCGTTCCTCCATGGCACCTTAGAGGAAGAGATCTACATGGTCCAGCCACCTGGGTTCGAGGTCGAAGACAAGGTCTGGCACTTGCGCAAGGCCTTGTACGGCCTGAAACAGTCACCCAGGTGCTGGAACTTGGAGATCACTGGTACACTAACACGTGTCGGTTACGTACAAAGTGACGCTGACCCGTCCCTCTTTCTCAGACGGACAGTTGACAGCTTCACTGCCATCCTGGTCTACGTGGACGACCTCCTGATTGTGTCTCCTTCTATGGAGGCCGTGAAGGAGGCCAAGGCAGTTCTCCAGGCTGCCTACAGGATGAAGGACCTTGGTCCTACAGCAGTGTTTCTTGGGATGGAGATCGTGCGTGATCGCCAGCGACGGACACTCTTGTTACACCAGGCACGTTACGCCCATGTTGTGGGGGAGCGGTTTGCTGACCTCTTGGGTGCAGTTCCTATAGCCTCCACCCCCATCACACCTGACGGGCAGGATGCTCTGAAGGTGGATGATCCCGCAGACCTGGGGGAGACAATGGACGTGACCCTGTACTTGCGCCTGATCGGCTCCTTGATGTACTTGGCCACTACCACACGACCCAACATTACCTTTGCCGTCAACCTCCTTGCACAGTTTTCACAGTGTACATCTGCACTGGCAGTGACCGCCGGCGGCCCGACCGCCGAAGAGGCCTGCCGATGGAGCTGTGCGCATCTCCGGAGGAAGGAGGCTCTAGCAAACGGTGCGTGGGCCTCAGCGCGCATCGGCTCCACCGAGCGACACTCCAATAGCGTCGAGTCTCGTCGTCAGTCATCTGCACGCCGATGTACACAAGCCGGGAAGACACAACAGAGTACAATGAGAGATGCGCAAAAACCAACATCTTGCACTGGCACGTGCGACACCCCCCGTGCGTCGCGATAGGTACTTATGCCATGGACCTCTCATTTGTCATCTCTCTCTGCAAATGCTAAGAAAGAAAACTAGGCAGCAGGTTGGGGCAGCAGCGTTGTTGATGCAGCGTGCGGGCTTTCACGCGCGTTGCATAAGTCAGCTGCCCCCTCAGTCTGCTGCTCTAGAGTCTAAGTCTGGAAGCTCTGGGTTTTGTTACTCAGAAACGCGCGCGCCAGAGTTAGCGCCAGAAAACAGCTGAAAACTGACAATGACTGATTAGGAATGAAGAATGAACAACAATGGGAGACCCCTCCAAGTTCTAGGCCCCCCCCAGCTCTGTAGAGCTTGTTACTCAGTTCATCAGCCAATCAGAAAATAGCTCAGTTCAGGCTGGTAGGTTTTCTTGATGAGGCCTGCAAGGCAGCAGACAGCACAAAACCCGGGCGTCGTCCGTTTTGCCTGAAAACTGGACCATACCATAATACCAATGCTGCAAACGCAGCCGTGCGGTCAGAATCTGCTAGAAAAATAGTAGCGAGGAGTTATGGCAGCCTAAACCCAGATAGTGCCCACAATGGTTTATGCTGCCAAGCAGGGCTATGCAACATGCAACTGGGACCCTGGGCAGTGCATGACGATGCAGACGCGATGGGACGCACTGGACGCATGCAAGCAGCAACTGCGGTGTCAATGACCGCCAGCACCACGACCGCCGAGGAGGCCTGCCGATGGAGCTGAGCGCGTCGCCGGAGAGAGGAGGCTCCAACGAACTGCGAGAAGACCTCAGCGTGCGTCGGCTCCACCGGACGACACTCCATCAGCGTCGAGTCTCGCCGTCAGTCAACTGCACGCCGATGTACACAAGCCGGGAGGACACAACAGAGCACAATGAGAGATGCGAAAAAACCAACACTCCCCCATGACTCACAGGCGTAGTGCACATGGGCGGACAGGGACACGATCAACATCCAGACTCCTTCAGGACATGCAGAGACGCAGGCAGAGATAAAGAGAGATCCACTCACAGACGTACGCCGACCGAACTCTCAGCCTTCTTAAACGAGTCGCGCTTTAGTGCCTTGGTCAGGAAGTCAGCCAACTGTCGTGCTGTCTCAACCCACACGATGCTGATGCTGCCGTCATGTAACAATGAGCGCACATAGTGATACTCAACGTTGATGTGCTTTGTGCGTGTGTGATGCCCGCCGTCGTTGTCGGCGATGGCCATGGCACTCTCACTGTCACAATGCAACGTGATGGATGGGACGGACTGACGCAACTCGGACAACAGACGACGCAACCACACACTCTCCCACGCGCCTGATCCAAGAGCCACGTACTCAGCCTCAGCAGTGCTGCGTGCAATGCACCCCTGCTTGCCACTGCGCCAGGACACAGCCGTGCCCCCAATGAGAAAGATCCAACCTGTGCGACTCTTACCGTCAGGACTGCCGGCCCAGTCGCTATTGGTGTAGTCCACTACGACAACAGACGGTTGACGGCGGAACATGAGACCTCGCCGAGGAGTCAAGACGACATAGCGCAGTACTCGGATCGCGGCCTCGTGGTGGAGGTGACGCGGCTCCTGAGAAAACTGGGCCAGGAGGTTGACGACGAACGCGATGTTTGGACGCGTCGTCGTTGCTAGGAACATCAGTGACCCGATGACTCGCAGGTACGTGGTCACATCAACTGGCTCCCCCACAACAGCTGGGTCAGGACTCTTCAGCTTCACCTGGCCATCGGGCGACATGGGTGAGGATGCGCTCGGCACGAGTGGGAGGTCCTCGGCGAAGCGAGTGGACAGAGTCTGCACATAAGCAACCTGATGGACATGGAGGATGCCCTGGGAGCGATCATGCTCGAGCTCCATGCCCAGGAAGACTCGGGCAGACCCGAGATCCTTCATTTGGTAGGTGGCGTGCAGCAGGTCCTTGACGCGCTGGATGGCGGCAATGTCTGGCGACGCAATGAGGAGGTTGTCGACGTACACCAGAACAGCAGCGAAGGTCTGGTCTCGCGGACTGACAAACAGTGCAGGGTCCGCGGTGCTGCACTAGAGCCCACCACGAAGGAGCGTGCTGCTGATCTCTTGGTTCCAACACCGAGGCGACTGCTTCAGGCCATAGAGGGCCTTACGCAGTCGCCACACTCTCCCGGTGCCATCGTCGAAGCCTGGTGGCTGCACCATGTAAAGCTCCTCACCCTCCAGTGAACCATGGAGAAAAGTGTTGCTCACATCCATCTTATGCAGCTCCCACCCGTACTGCGCGACCAGGCTGAAGAGCGCCCGGCTGGTGGAGAACCGGCCAACTGGGGCAAAGATCTGGTCATAGTCAACCCCAGGGACCTCGGCAAACCCCTTTGCAGTGAGGCGGGCCTTGTACTTGTCCAAGGACCCGTCGGGTTTCCACTTGCGCCGAAAGACCCACTTGGCACCGATGGCCTTCCGACCTGGAGGAAGGTCGACGAGGTCATACACGTGGTGCTGTCGGATAGCGCCGAGCTCATCGGCGCAGGCAGCGTCCGAGTGTGCGGCCTCAGGAGAGGCTCGTGCCTCGCGCAAGGTGGCTGGGTCCTCCGGGCGTGCTGTGGAGCGGACTGAGAGAGCATGTGCCTCTTGCGCCCCAAGTGGGATGCGCGCCAAGGCAGCCATGACAGTGTGCCGATGCTCGTGATGGAGCATGGCGTAGCCCAATGCGGAGCCCGGGTGTAAATCTGCAATGATGGCCGATGTGGTCAGGCCCAGGGCCTTGGTGCCAGGGTCCCCACTCACGACCGTGGGAGTGGAGGAGGCACGTGGAGCCACGGGGGGTCGAGGCGCTACGGAGCGCGGTGCGACGGTATGTACGCTCACCGATGGCCTGGGTCGGAGGCTGCCGCCAGGGCCACGTGTGTAGCGTGGCAAGGCATGCGATGGCGCTGAGTCTGATGGGCCAGTGGAGGCGACTGGGGCTGTCGGCCCGGAGAGATCAGCAGACACGACGGGGGCTGCCGGCCCGGAGGGCCCAGCAGACGCGACTGGGGCAGCTGGCCCGGAGGGACCAGCGGACGCGACTGGGGCAGCTGGCCCGGAGGGACCAGCGGACGCGACTGGGCCAGCTGGCCCGGAGGGACCGGCTGACGCGACTGGGCCAGCTGGCCCGGAGGGACCAGCGGACGCGACTGGGCCAGCTGGCCCGGAGGGACCAGCGGACGCGACTGGGCCAGCTGGCCCGGAGGGACCAGCTGACGCGACTGGGCTAGCTGGCCCGGAGGGACCAGCGGACGCGACTGGGGCAGCTGGCCCGGAGGGACCAGCGGACGCGGCTGGGGAAGCTGGCCCGGAGGGACCAGCGGACGCGACTGGGGAAGCTGGGACTCCTGGCAAGCTTCCTCAATGCGGAGGAAGAGCTCGTATGCCCAGGGCATGAGGGTGCCCTGGGTCGCCATGGTGGAGAGGACGTCCTGGGGGTAGTGGACGAAGACGTCGGCGTAGTCGCTGGTGGCCCCGCGCTTGATGGTGAGGAGCGCGGACAGGGGGGGCGGAGCAGATGTGCCGAGACGACGGAGGATGTCCTCCGCCCGCTGCCAGTAGGCAGTGACGGTCTC